>VDFB02161806.1:0-14601 GCA_007258455.2 Sequoia sempervirens
CACTAGTTCAAGTTCATTCTGCCATAATACTTCATATCCATGGAGTTCAGCCATTCCTTGATGCCATCAAGTGAATATTGAGGAATGGTGTTAATGTAGAGTACACGAGTCTTCCAAAAGATCAAGATGATCCTCAACATGATATAGATCCACAAAATATTGATTCTACCAGTACAATTCATATGGCAGAGGATGATGATGACGCAAATGTGGAAGACACTGAGGCCGATGACAATGATGATGACAATGACGATGATGATGATGATCATGATGGTGATGATGATGATGATGATGAGACAGTTGGTGATAGTAACCAGTGACATTCATGATCATATAGACTGCATCATGGATCATTGTTGATATATCGTTGTGATGACTCCTTTCATGGTTACTATCATATTTATCATTTTCACGGCCTTCAGTACTATATTATTGAGTTGTATCATATTGACATGTATCATTTTCAAATTTTCACTATATCATTTGGACATGTATCATCTTGACTTGTATTAGTTTGAGTTACATAATTTATCAATTTTATTTATATCATTTGTACATGTATCATTTTCACTTATGTCGACTATTGGACATGTATCATTTTGGCATGTTTTGATGTAATCGCATATTTGACTTTCACTTGTTTTAGTATATGATGATGATTCCACTTTATTTAATTAATAATTTATATATATTAAAAGTGGTCGATGATTTTTGGATGGATATTTATTATGTATGATGATTTTAATTTACTGCTCAGGATGGATGTTGTCAAATTCAATTAAATTATAGATATTTGACTCGCTTGTTTTAATTATAGATGATGATCATGTTACAATAATAGTTCAGGTGGTGATGAAAGGTAAAATTAATGCTTGGCACCTCCAGAACGTAATTGAAATTTTTGCGGTGAGCCACATAATTAAAAGAGGTGGTAATATGGAAGCGGATGTCTTATCTAAATGGGCTTTAAATTTTGGTGAAACGGGGGAATTTAGGTTGGAGGATTTTAGAGGTGTTAAGTTAGCGGACTTAGGTGAAAACACAGGAGAGGACAATGCCTTAAATGACAAGCGAAGGCAGGGGTGGCGGGTGGTGGTGAAGTAGTACTTCATTAATAGAAAGTGTGGGCAATCCAAGATGGTGTTAAATGCAAGCCCTCAATTAAGATGTGTTAATTGCATTTGGAAAGGGTCGAGAAAAAATATACAACAAAATTTGGTGGTGGCAGCACTGGTTGTTAGGAGAAATGGAAGCCAATTTCACCTTTCGGTCACGAAGATCTTTGGGCCCATTTTATGGAGAGGCGTCTGAAAAATGACCAGACGACCTTTTCCTTGTTGACAATGAGTAGCTAGTGTAGTGTGCAAAAATGATTTGTGGCAGGGATTTAGCTCTCTAAAACACAAATACCGAATCAACATGGATATTTACTCCTTAATTGCAGCGTGGGGCTTGGATTTAGGTGAACCAATGGAAATGGTGAGGATGGTGATGCAGAAAATTGTGCATAAAGATTTTCTAGTAGGCATGGAGTCCATTCTCAAATGGGCGGTTTTGGGTGTAGGTTTAGATTATTTTGAAGGACTGGTAGATGATGAAATTGAGGAGCTCTATGGGAGACCGAGGCTCAAACCCTTTATTCGTTGGCCCGAAGGAAAATACAAAGCTCGTTGTCGTGAGGAAGCGCGTTTGGGATGGAAAGTGCTCAAACTCTTCATCGAACAAGCAAAGGAAGAGATGCAAGGATTAGAAGCGAAAAGGAAGCGCCAAAAGAAGTCGGGGAAGTGACGGAAGAAGAAGCTCTGAAGGAGATAGCCAAGCATCTGGGTGGAGCTCATTAAGACTGGTCCTGTTTGTCTGTGTCTGATTTTGAATTCTCCCTTCGCTTTTGTTGTATTAAAGTGTGTAACTCTGAACACTATTAATGGTGGTTTTTTTTCTAAAGATTTTACTGGTAAACAGTTACAAGGGTTATAGGGTTTATTTAATGTTTTACTCTTCACATTAAGGTGCCTCTAGTTTTTGTCGTTTGCTGTGGAATTTTGGTGGGTAATGACAGTGAATAATAATGGTACTTTTTTATCTTTACAAGCAATACAAAATTTTTGTGTTACCAACCCAAAAATAATAATTGTCTTGTTATTTAATCATATGAGTTAAATAATTAAATTACTTAGTCTATAATCATATGAGTTATTTAAGAGGAACGATATATATAACTAATTAAATTGAAATAAAACATATTAAATTAATAAAAGGAAGCAAAACAAGAAGCATTTTTAGAAGCAAAAAAGGAAGCAACAATGGAAGCCAAACTAGAAGCAATCTTGGAAGAAAAATTGGAAGCAAAACTAGAAGCAAACGTGGAAGCAAAATTGGAAGCAAAATTGGAAGCAAAATTGGAAGCAAATTGGAAGCAAATTGGAAGCAAAACCAAAAGCAAAATGGGAAGCAAAACCAGAAGCAAAACCAGAAGCAAAACTGGAGGCAAAACTGGAAGCAAAACCAGAAGCAAAACCGAAAGCAAACCTGGAAGCAAAGTCGGAAGCAAAACGAGAAGCAAAAATGGGAGTAGACATAGAAGCAAAACCGGAAGCATAATTGGGCACTAATTTAAGCGCTATTTCCGATGCTATTTCTCGATGTTATTTTAGTCGTTAACAGAGGTGCTATTTTCGGTGCTATTTTTGGTGTTATTTCCTGGTGCTATTTTAAGCGCTAACGGGGCTGCTATGATTTTCTGGCACTAACTCTGGCATTATGTCTGGCGCAAAAGTCGGCGCAGAGATGACCATGCTTGTTTGCGCCGACCAACTCGCCCAATTCGTGGACTAGAATCTAGCACTATTTTAGGCACTATTTGCCTGTTCTGTTGTAGTGATAGAAACCAACATGAAAAAACTCCAAAAAGATTCCAATTCAATAGAATTCTAAAGAAAGGACAAGAATTATAAAAACCCTACCCCAAAATGGAGCTAAATCCCTCTTGACAATAGTCAAAGTCTACCAGCCATAAAATAGTCAAATCAACTCGAAATCCAAATCCGTCAAAAACCCATTTCATATTTGACCCTCAACTACTCAACCGTGTGGGTGGAATTGACCAAAAACTCTTCAAAAATTCACAAAGTGTGAAACAACAAACGGATCCCCTTAAAAAAACATATATTTTGGCATACCTGATTACAGTCAAACATCAAAATGAGAATACCAAGCATATAGCAGCATTTCATCACTTGAAAGAAACACTTCAAAACATTCAAATAAAATATTCTATAACATCCATATAAATCTCTATGAATTTAAAACACAAAATTATAAATTAAGTACAGAACCTACCTCAAAACATGAAAAACTTGAATGCAAGACGCTAAAAATTGAAGAATCTTTCCAAACCCAAATCTCTAATCCAAAGCATGATTAGAAATCAGAATTCCACACAATCTAGCAGGAAATCTAATAGGTTGTTTTCAGGTCCTAACTCTTTAGTTAATAAACACATTAATATATCGACCGGGTAGTGTCCAAAGACTGTATGCAATAGAAGACATCTAACTATCTCTCTCAGGTTCTCTAAATACCAAATAGTTGAATAAAACTCTAAACTAAAGAGCCTCTAAACTTAGAAAGCAAGAAATCATCTATCTAGAAAGTTGAAAATAATTAAACTAGAAAGCAGAAAACTATGAATCCGAAAAGCATCACCACTAAGCTAGAAAGCATGGAAATGATTAATCTAAAGAATGTATAAATTGCTGAAGAAGTAAAACTTGTAAATAAACTAGGAAACATTTATCTAGTGCAAAAGATAACAATCCAACAAATAACATAAAATGATTTAATAGAAACAACTGAAGGAAGGTGCTTTGGAACTTCAGATACTAAATTCAGAGACTACGGACTTAGCTACAACCTGCAAAATTGACACTGACAACATAACACACGCATGAAAATAAATTCCCAATTCAATTATTATCTACTAAAAGAAAGTACAAAATAAGAATTAAAATACTTATCTATCTATCTATAGCCCTCGAGTGGCTAGCTCTTGGGTGTCTCTACAGCTATCTCAGATCACATGCATTGATAATCTCCAAGTTACTTCATTCAAAGGACTTCATTTAGATTGCACATTGATTAAAAGAGTGGTGGGAAAACTAATTTTTATTCATATAGTAGTTGTACTCAAAAAGACATGTTGGAAACATAATGATATTCTTTTGTGTTCATCATTTTTTCAACAATTACATATTTATATGAAAGTGGTTAACAAAATCCTACTTTCTAGTTAATAAAGTCTTCAACAGATTGTCAACAACTAATGGAATTTAAAGCCTATGACATGAAATATTAAAGAGGCTTGGCACGAGCCATAAAGTTTTTGAAACTAAAAATAATAGAACTATGAAGACTCGGCCCATAACATATGTGTAACTCTAGAAAAAATCAAGGTTTAGTAGATTAATAGCCAATAAACCAAAACCCAAAGCAAATAATGGAGTGCAAAGGAGAAAACATGAAAATAAATGAAACAAAGTTACCACAAATCTTCAATCTCCATGGCTGACCTCCATTACACCTTCTAGCTTGCTGCAAATAATGATTTTCCCTCATATTTATGCGAGCAATCTAAGACTATGCCATGTCCTACACAAGTGTTGAAGGATTTTTGCAAAATGACCTTATGAAAGCCTGAGTATGACTCAAAAATGAGCAAAAAATGGTTGAAAATGACTAACAGCAAATGCAAGAAATTCACGTGAAAGCTTGAAGAGAGCCCAAAATGAATTCAAAATTGCCATTTTATAAGAAAAGGAAATTTTGAATGAATAGACGAGTTTAAAAGTCGAATCGACATATAGGATTAAAAGTTGAGATATGGACAAAATGGCTAAAAAAAGCTGGAGAATCAAATTAGTAACGATCATTTGACTTTTGAATAAAAAGAGCATCTTTTGAATTAAAAAATAATTTAATTCAAAAGTGGGGGAATCATATGACAGTAAATAATAAATTCCCATGACTTTCCAAAATAGAGAATTTGACCTCTTTAAATAAATAATTTTATTCAAAAAGAAAGAGGTGGCCAAGTGTCACTAATTAAATAAATTGAAGAATTTATTTAATTAGAAGAGGGCATTAAAGAATTATTGATGTATTTAAATAAATAAACAAGATTTATTTATTTAAATAATCTAAAAGAATTAGTGGACAGAAATAATTAAATAAATTAAGAAATTTATTTAATTATAGGGAGACATTAGATAATTAGCGACACATTTAAATAAATAAATAAAATTTATTTATTTAAATAATCAGGAAGAATAAAGAGACATGAATTAATTAAATAATTAAAAATTATTTAATTAATAGATGAAAGTGGACCGCATAACATAATTAAATATTTTAAATATGCTAGGACGAATGTGGTGAAAAATAGAGCTTATGTGCCTAGGTCAATTTCTTAGTGCGTCTATTTTGTTCCCCTTTACCATAATGCAGCCCGCCGTGATTGTGACAAAGAAAATAAGTCAAAAGTCAATAATCTCAAAGAAAAGTTGATGAGTATCGACATTCCTTGAAATTTCGGCCCGTGACGTAAAATTCTGGAAAGCGTCCCTACGTTGACGGTAGTCAGAAACCCAACACAGAATCGCCTTTGAATTTGACGGTTGAAAGTAATCGAAGCGGAAATCAAAAGGTGGTCAAAAGAGCCTCCAAGAATACCGCTTTGAAAAAATCCCTACCCAAATGACGAAACTGAAAACCATTCCATTTTCAAATCACAGTAATCGTAGAGCCTCGAGTGAGGATAAAGTGAGAGAAGATGGTGATCTCCGATCGGCTGGCAACGCGTGTAACTTCGGTGACCTGATTAATTTCAGAGGCCGATTGGCGTGATGTGCCCCTTAGCCCACTTTTATCAATTTATCATTTTGCGTTTTGAGAGTTTCTAGATGAGGTTCATTACGCGCTGGTAACGATTTTGTGTTCTCACAGACCGCAATTGTGATTCACGCTCGATGCATTTGATGCATCGCGACGCGAAACACGGCGGGGTTATTAGGCTAGGGTCAAAAGTCGCGAATGCAATTGCTTGAAGTTGCATTTCAATCACAAATTTCAGCCGAGATTCGAATCCAATCGCTGGATACATCGCGATGGAACATGGCCTGAATAACGGACGCAATAAAGAAACCGCGACGGAGTGAAATGTTGCTGTTCCAAGAAATCCAGCCAATGAAATAAATCGCGGATGCAAATCCAAGCACGCGAATATCATTTCAAACGCCTTAATTGCGGATGAATACCCGAAGTCAACGTGACACATTTGATTTTGACTTTAACTGATGATATCTTAGCGTTGCTTCAACTTTTAAATGCCTTTGACTTAGACTAGGTGATAATTACAAGTTTTGAGAAGATGTTGATGCGTGCTTTGACATGTGCAGAGACAGTTAGCGCCTATTTACACGTAGGAGAGCGGACCATCGACCTATGCATTTAGAGACTAGTTGACGGATAGAGAGTGAAGGCGATTGATGCGACTGGGTCTCTATTATGTCACCTATATGCCCGTTGTGTAGGCAAATAGGGGACTCCTGACAGTGTTATACGAGAGGTGGCACTCCGAGACCTGCTCTTTCCACTTGCCGACCAAGGAGGCTATAGTTATCCTCGAGGACGTTTATCAGATTCTACGCCTACTGATCTAGGGGGAGAGGATTATTTACGACCCACAGCACAGATATCAGACATTCATTACCTACTATCATGATCAAGGTGTCAGGTTGGGTATTGAGGGGTATGAGATCCGGTGGGAGTTCATGGCGTGAAAGCACCGCCGCACTACTCGGATGCTCTTATTAGCTTATTACTGATTGGTCTGCGGTAGTTATTCCATACATCACCGAGGACACGTGCTCCCCATTGGATGGGGATGTACTTTGTTGGCAATGAGGCTGGCAGACAAGACCGCCTTCATGCTTGTGGACCTTATTTACAGGGCACGTTATATCATCAGCCAATGAGGTTGCATATGGGAGGGCACAGAGCATTTCTTGCGGGACGACCCTTCTTATGATCTAGGCATGGGAGCACGTTGCCATTTTTCGCCTGTCGATTGAGAGGCCATAGTTGGCAGATGGCATGCCATATGTATATTACTATGTCAGTACCCTACAACAGAGCCACTATGGTGAGACAAGTTGGAGGAGACATAGGATCGATACCATGACTGTATTTATTTGGAGACCATACAGGGATTGTGGGCAGTGGGAGGATGAGGCGGATCATCTCAGTTTCTGCCGGCAGTATCGATATCTGATTGGCCAGACGATGCAGACATAGCTGATTGTAGAGATGTATTTACCGCAACAGGTTCTCAGGAAGTTTGGTGAGCAGCAGGCTATTTTGATTGGGACAACAGAGTATGTGAGGTCTTCTCGAGAGTCAACATGGGGACCGCCCATATTTGTGGCCTTTGCTACTCAACAAATAGATGGACTGGTAGTGGAGCAATGGGGATGGAGAGGAGGCATTACAAATCTGGGGACCACTACAAATTTTGATTTATGGTGGCAGACCCATAGGCCCGTTCCCCTCATAGATCCAGATGGACTAGCACCAATGGATAGGAGGTCCATTATTCCAAATGTGTCATGAGCTAGACGAGGAGGCAGAGTTGGTGACAGAGGGAGAGGTAGAGGCCGAGGGAGAGATGGGGGTAGGGCTAGAGGCAGGGGCGGAGGGAGAGATGGGGGTAGGGTTGGAGGCAGGGACGAGGGGAGAGATGGGGATGATGGGGGTAGAGGGAGAGATGGGGATTATGGTGATGATGTTGGGAAGTGGAGGAGAGGAGGAGACAGAGGGATACATGAGAGGTGGGTGAGGCAGTGAGTGGCCAGAGCACCACAGGACCCTATTTCGGAGGCAGTTGAGAAGGAGAAGGGGGATATTAGACGGGAGATGGAGATGGCGGGAGCACGTGGAGGAGGAGAGAGTAATGGAGGAGAGAGAGGTGGAGGAGAGGGAGGTGGAGCATGTAGAGGCAGAAATTGGAGGAGAGGAGGATATAGGGTATGATGAGGATGATGAGGATGAGGCCATTGATGAGGCAGAGCGCCTACTGTGATGGAGTATGGTGGAGGGAGATGATGGGATGTCGACAGGGTTGGTACTACCAGCAGATGCCACCATAGATCAGTAGGTTGTCAACCTTCAGAGGAGACTTGATGAGAGAACTGCATAGGTCAAGGCTTTACAGGTTGAGCTTGAGCTAGCGAGGGTCAAGCGGGATTAGGCCGAGATTTGGAGACAGGAGCCAGCACAGTGGTGTGTAGAGTTTGAAGAGCTATGTGCAAGGCCTTCAAGAGATATGGCTCGTGATTTTTCTAGGGTGAGCGCTCGGTATGGCCAGTACAGGACCCTCTCTGAGCAGGAAGTGCCTCCTGAGCGACGATATCCTACACTATCACACTCATAGACAATGACAGGTAGCGACCATAGATCAAGGAGTGGGAGCAGCAGCAGCAGCCACACTAGTGCGGGAGGGTCTACCTCCTCAGGGCACACATCATGGCATAGGTCCCACCACTCACACAGGCATGCCTCAAGTCATCATTCAAGGCACAACCATGGGTCCACTGGATCAGGGCAGAGGTCAATGCAGAGGCAGCCTCCAGTGATAGACACCTTAGTTGCTCAGGTTACAGATACAACTCAGACAGAGGTTATAGTGACAGATACCTCAGCCACTTAGGGACAGGTGACAGTGACCATGATGGCCTCGATTCCCTTGACAGAGCACCAATCACATAGATCTTCTCCTCGAGGAGATGAGGAGAGTACCTCCTGAGACATTTTATTTGACATTTCATGTATTATGACATTATTGACTATTGAGCGTGCGAGCTCCATTTTTGGGATATCTCTGACTCTATCCTGTGACATTGATTTTTGAGATTATATATATATGCGATGCAATTTTGATGTGGCCTATTTTTTTTATGTTATGTGATGATGATGATGATTTAGATGACATGTTTTGATTATGCAGCTATAATACCTATGTGATGTTTATTTAATGCATTTTATGATTCCTATGATGATGTTATATGTATGTCTATGCCATGGATGCATTTATGATGAAATGCTATGTTCTATTTATGATACTGATGATGATAATATTTATGTTTTTATTTGTTTTCATTTCCTTCCCATGATTATGGATGCACTAATGGATGACAATATTGCATATGGATTATTTGACATGTGATTTGCGTGATGATATGCCATGATATGCTATGAAAATATATGTATGTTATTAGGTTGTTTTATGATTTGGATCTAATCTAATGAAAATTTCTAATGTAATGCAATGTCTATATGATAATGTATGCGAATGTATTTTTTTATGTCATAGGATATTATCAAGAGATAGAAGAAAGACGAGATGACCAAAGAGAAGGAGATGGATGTTAGTAAGACGAAAAATTCTTCAACACATTTCCATAGGACTACCAATTGTTGTTCTTAATCATCATTGGGAATATTATCGTGACAGCCAACAAACACCATGATATGATGTAAATCAAGGTGTGCAAGTTCATACCATCACTTGACATAAACAGTGACAGACAAGGATGATCATGACTCACACTAAAAGCGTATTTTCCCCGGTCATTTTGTCATAATCAACCACAAACAATGAAGACAAGCAAGACAAATCATGAAACTTTGTTGCTCCTCTAAATCCTGTTGTTAGGACATCCTCGAGGAAATAGTAACATGACTATCAAAATACACAATAAACATCATAAAATTAAATGCCAAGTGCTTGCCAAGTGTCTGGATGTCAAAATGTCAAGTTTGTCAAAGATGTTGAATGTCCTAGTGTCAAAGTGTCAGAGTTGATGATGTCAAGATGCCATCTTAGTGTCGAGTTCAGGAAGGACACATCCTAAACGATGTCAAGATGTCAGATTCAGAAAGGACACATTCTGAATGACGTCGATGCCAGAGTGATACCAAATTTGGGAAGGACACATCCCGAACAAGGTCGATGTCAAGATGTTGAATTGATGTCAAGTTCAGGAAGGACACATCCTGAACGATGTCGATGTCGAGATGTTGAATTGATGCCAAGTTTGGGAAGGACACATCCCAAATGATGTCAATGTCAAGATGTCATATTAATGCCAAGTTCGAGAAGGAAACATCCCAAACAATGTTGATGTCATGATGTTGAATTCAAGAAGGACACATCCTAAATAACGCCGATGTCAAAATGTTGAATTGATATCAATTCAGGAAGGACACATCTTGAATGATGTCGATGCCAAGATGTCGGATTCAGGAAGGACACATCCTGAATAATGTCAATGTCAAGAGGAACATATCTTGAATGTTGTGAGAATCCTCAAAATGCCAGATGACTATGATGATTCCTAAGAAGGACACATCCTAGGAAATGAATAAGTGACAGGGCTGTACTTCAGAAGGACACATCTAAAGAGTAAGCAAGATTTGACTGGTTTGACTAATTTTGACTGAGTTTGACCGATTTTGATAATGCCAAGATGATTGTTGTGCTTGATTGAAAGATTGTAGTTCGCTTGGGTAGATTGTTTGTTTGAATTTTGACAAAGACCATGATAAATTTAAAGACTATTTCATGTGTGAGAAAATTATGCAATGAACCCTAATGAATGTAACCCAGTCTCCAGGCCCACCGATGATTCTTATCAATATACACTCGAGATCTCTCAGAGTTCGACAATTTAACACTTACTAATGAATTTTTCTTGTTGACCAAAAATTGAGTCATAATTTATTTTGACAAGCCTAAGAGGACTTACCTAATGTCTCGGCTCGGGAAGATTTGAGCCTTGCTCACTTAGGGCAAAATGCATAGAGACAAGAGTTTTGACAACAGCACTTCTGTCTACACTTGAACTAATGTGGATCGGTGGTTGGACTTTATGACTATTTTTTGGAATTTTTGTGTTTTCTTCAAGACGTTTTTCAATTTTTAGGTCTCTCTTTTCTTTTTTTTCAAGACTTTTTTCTAATTTTTAGGTCTTTTTTACGACATTTTCTGATTTTTAGGTCTTTTACAGGACATTTTCTGATTTTTAGGTCTTTTTTCAGGACATTTTATGATTTTTAGGTCTTTTTTCAAGACATTTTATGATTTTCAGGAACACGTGCGGTACCCACTGCAGTCTCATGATAAAAAATTTCCCCTAGTCAAGTTGAGAATGAGCCAGGAAAAGATTGAATGGAAAGAAAAGGCATGACTAGCATGGACAATGGACAGTATGCAAGACTTGATTTCAACCATTGTTAGCCATGGATGGAAATGTCATGATGTCGGGGTGAAGTGTTATGGCGAATGTCAGAAAAGAGTATGTTTATTAGGGACAAAGGTAGATAGAGTGATAGTAGATGGCACAACAATGACTGACTACACATGGTGCCTATTTGCCAGGTTTTCACCATGGTACTTATCCAAAGCGCCTGTTTACCAGGTTTTCACTATTGGACGAATTATTTCTCTTTATTTTTGTCATTTTATTCATTTTTTTTTTAGTGTCACCAGGACGCCTGTTTGCCAGGTTTTCATCAAGGTGACGGTTTTTTGTATTTCTCAATTTTTTTTGTATTTTTAACTGGTTTTCGGGCAGGCTTTCTGATGCTATGCATAGAATTTGTGCAAATGTAAACTGTTGATTGGCTCTGTCAACTGTTCACCTTCGGGAGTAGCTAACTGATATGCTTCGGAACCAAATCATGCTATGATGACATAAGGGCCCAGCCAATTGGGCTCAAATTTTCCTAGCTTCTCCCTATCTGACTGATTCTCCATATTTTGCATGAGAACTAAGTTGCCAATGTCAAACTTCCAAGTCATCACCCTTTTGTTATAACTTCTGCAAAGACGATTTTGGTATGCTTGTAAATGATTCAATGTATTGTGTCTATGTTCATCTAGTATTTTTAATTCATGCAGTCTTGACTATATGTATTCTTCATCAGTGATGAGGCCTTTCATGGAGACTTGCAAAGATGGAATTTTGACCTCTATGGGAAAGATGGCTTCGACTCCAAAGACAAGGGCGAAAGGAGTTTGATAATGGTTTTATTAGATGCCTCAGCTTGACCATTTCCCTATGGGTAATAAGACATGGAAAAGTGGTGGCTGATATGGAAACATTGACATAGTTCACGGACCTCCTAATTTTTGAAGGGACGACCATTATCCATGATGATGGATTGTGGAATGTCGTACCGACAAATGATATAATTGAGGATGAATTTGGAGATTTGTTTTTTGGTAATGTAAGTGAGTGGAATAGCTTCAATCCACTTAGTAAAATACTCAGTGGCGGTGATAATGAATTTGTGTCCATTGGAGGATGTAGGGTGAATCTTGCCCATGAGATCAAGTCCCCATTGTGCGAAAGGCCAAGAAGAAGTGATCGGCCTCAACTCTTGTGTTGGAGCGTGAATTAAATCACTGTGAATCTAACATTGGCGACATGTTCTTACAAATTCTAGTGCATCCTTTTCTAGTGTCAGCCAATAGTACCTAGTCTCATAATATTTTTAGCTAAGGTCGAGCCACTTGAATGGGGCCCACATATACCCTCATGCACTTCCCATAAGGTCATTTTTGCTTCATTAGTGTCGAGACAACAGAGAAGGGTATTGTCGAAGCTACGATGGTAAAGGGTGTCGTTGATGATGGTATAACGTGCAGCTTTGCGGATAAAGGACTTTCTTTGGTTATTAGAAAGGTTTTGGGGAAGGATTTACGAATGAAGGTAGTCAAAAATGTCCTTATACCAAGGGGAACTGGAACCAACAAACTCACAGACCATTTATGATTCGGGGACATCATAAGCAGGAACCAATAACTACTCAACCAAAAACTCAAATTGTGGGACATTGCTGGGAATATCAAGCAAAGATCCAATTGTTGCCATAGCGTCAACAACCTTGTTCTTTGTTCTTGGAATTAATTCAAAGGATAGCCTGTGAAAATATGTTAGAAAACTGTCAACCATCCATTTATAAGGCATTAGCTTCTCATCTTTGGTTTCATACTCATCATTGACTTGGTTTATAACTAACTGAGAATCGTCAAGGACCTGTAGATTCCTAATTTTCCACTTGACAGCCATTCGGAGTCCTACAATTAGTGCTTCATATTCTACCATGTTATTAGTGCATGGAAATGTGATGCGAAATGACTTTGTGATGGAAATCTCCTTGTGGACTAATGATATTCCTGCTCCTGAGCCATGATTAGTATGAGATCCATCAAAGTATAATTGCCAAGGCTGTTGGGGCTCCGCATGAAATACGGACTCATCTGGAAAGTCTATTGTAAGAGGATGATTATTTGGTATTGGTGCATCTGGGAGCTGGTCTGCAATTACTTGTCCTTTGATGGCTTTCTGCTTGACATATTGAATATCATATTCACTGAGGATCATGACCCATTTTTGCTAAACGTCCTGTCAATGTTGCTTGACTCAAGAGGTACTTCAAGGGATCGATCTTAGCTACCAAGTGTGTCTTATGGTTTAACATGTAATGCCTTAATTTTTGGGCAGCGAATACAACTGTCAAACAAGTGCGTTCAATGGGTGTGTAATTTAGCTCATACCCCACCAATGTTTGACTCATATAATATATGGCTCTTTCTTTTTCTTCATAGTCATTTTGTGCTAGTAATGCCCCCAGTGCTGAAGTAGTTGCAGAGATGTACAAAATTAATGGTTTTCCTTGGATAGAAGGCATGAGGACTGGAGGTGACAATAAGTACTATTTGATCTGGTCAAATGCTTCCTAGCATTTATCTATCCACACAAAGGGGATCCCTTTGCGTAGAAGATAGTGGAATGGTTGGCACTAATCTGCGAGTTGAACGATGAACCATCTGATAGATTGAAGCCTGCCTTGTAGCATTCTTAGGTCACTGATTCCCTTAGGAGGAGGCATATCCAATATAGCTCTGACTTTAGCAGGGTAAACTTCAATGCCTCTACGGGAGACTATGTACCCCAACAACTTTCCTGATGTTACACCAAAAACACACTTTTTCGAGTTCAACCAGACCTTATACTCTTCTA
This sequence comes from Sequoia sempervirens, assembly GCA_007258455.2. NCBI lineage: Eukaryota > Viridiplantae > Streptophyta > Pinopsida > Cupressales > Cupressaceae > Sequoia > Sequoia sempervirens. The sequence continues at coordinate 14,142 of VDFB02161806.1, forward strand.
GCCTCCTGAAAACTTTGTTTAATACTGAAAGATGGTCTTTTCTTTTCAATGAATTTTCTAGAAGGTCATCCACATAGTCCTCCATTAACGTGTGCATCATGTTGTGGAATATTGTTGTCATTGCCCTTTGATATGTAGCACCTGTATTTTTAAGACCAAACGGAATTACAGTCCAACAGTATGTACCCCAAGGGCATGTGAAAGAAATTTTGTGTTGGTCTTTAGGGGAAATATGAATCTGATTATAACCAAAAAAAACCATCATAAGGGACAACATCTCATATCCAGTTGTAAGGTCCACACTTATGTCAATGTTCGACAAAGGAAAATCATCTTTAGGGAATTCTTTATTGAGATCTCGGAAGTTTGTGTATATGAGAATCTGTCTAGTATACTTGGTGATAGGGACGATGTTGGATATCCATTATGTATAGTCAATTGACATGATAAAACCTACATC
>VDFB02161807.1:0-23897 GCA_007258455.2 Sequoia sempervirens
GTATATGATAAACTAAAAAATTTCACAGTGTTGTCTATTTGTTCTATTTTTTCTCAGTAAGAAGATTGATTTCAAGGTGTAATTCTCTAAACTATGAACATTTTGACAAGGTATTTTTCTTGTAAATCTCTGGATTTGATGATCTAAATGGATGATACCTTCAAAATTGAATTTTCACACATAAAATCAAGTTTGTAAATGTTGTTTTAGATTCTATGTATTAAACATGTAGTGAGTGTTCTAGAATCTGGTCTGATTCTTTCAATTTCCATAGGTTTTGACACAAAAAAAAAAAGTTCAAACACTTTTCTATCTCAAGAAGGTCACTTAGAATATCATAGCCTACAACTTGCAACTATGTCAGCTCACAAAAACTTGTCACCCCCTAGAGGGCGCCTGTGGTTTTTCCTTTCCCGAGTCTTAGCCAAAGTCGAATCCTCCTCTTTTAGCTAAGGTCTTTGATAGTTATATGGTGAGTGTCTTGGGGAAGATTTTTCCCTCCCCTTGCACTGTGATATAAAAAGTGTTCAAAAAATGACACAGTTGGATTCTACACTAAATTTCATAGATAGGGTATTCGTTCAGAGTGGGGTGATCCCATAATAGTGGTTTACAATTTTTGGCCAAATTGGATACTAAAATAATTTTTTTTAACTAAATCTTCACTTTCGAGCACCTATAGCGGCTAAACCATGAGGAATTTGAAAATGATGCAAACTAAATTTTTGTGACATTTTTTCTATAGATTCTAATTATATTTTTTTCAAAAATTTTGGAATCGGTGCACTTCTTTTCATCTCCCTCAAAACTGGTTTTGAAAACAACATTTTTAAAATTGATGCTCATGCATTATGGCACATAATTTTTTTTCCATTAAGGATAAAATTCTAATTCTTTCAAATTTATATTTATAACTTTGATATCTAGTGCTTCCACTTGGTTAGATAGTTTTTATTGAATATTTTTCTTTAATCAAGTTTTGAAGTCAAACTAATTACAATTTAGACATATGACATTATAGATGCAAATTTTTTTGTATGTATTGAAATTTAATTTATTTATTTTTGTTGGATCAAGGATTCCAATATCTAATGCACTCATATTTTTAAATTTTATTTTTGATAATCTTCTATTTTTTCACATGTAAAGAACATAGAGCATGATTTTCAGTGAAAAACCTACATTTACAAGAAATAAAAAATAAATATAGTAATCAAATTAAATTTAATTAAAATTATACTTTTTTGGAAGCTTATAATAAGGACTACATACTTACAAAAAAAAATTTAAATGAATTCATTTGATCCCCCAAAAGGTAAATCAAAAGTGGTTTTTTATCAACATTTTGATAGGTGTAAAGGAGACTGTTATAGGTATGGTTTAAAACTAGCATGGTTCTCTCCAAGGGGGCTTGGTTTAAGGTGGTTTGATCAAAACATATTCAATTGGAATCCTTTAAATGGAACTTTCAAAGGCTTAAATCATTATATTTTCTAAAAATATGTGATTTCAGCAAAAATCAAGATCTCCCAGAAAGTGTAAACCACTATTGTGGTAGCACCCAGCGACAAATGATAAACTCCCTCAGGAGACCTCCCAATCTTTAGAACAAATATTTTGGGGGTGGTTATCTTGCACACTTTCGTTGAATTGTGGGTTTCCCCAAATTCTTTTTTGATTATAGTGGGTTGGAAAACTTGGCCATGGTTGTTCCCACTTAGGTCATTCTTGTAGGGTGAGTACTTTTTCCCACTATGGAAAGCCTTCTAAAGGATTTTAAAAAAAGAATAAAAAAGTGAGTCTAGCATTCTGATCACCCTCTAAAGGGGAGAGCATAGACCTATCACTTCAACCACATTAGATAAGGTGTTGAATTAATCCTTTACTTAATCTAGATGCACTATTTTAAACAAATGAAAAACGATAATTGAAATTAAATCCTGTAAATACCATTATTAATTTAGTGAATTTTGTCTATGACCAGCATATGTTTTCCAGCAACTATCTTTGACAAGCGTATTTCGCACCTGGAACACAAAAAACAATGATTAGACTTCATATTTTCAAAATTTTGCAAAAGTAATTAGATGCACCACAATAGTAGTTAGATGCGCTAAAATAGAATGTTAATCCACCAAAATAACAGATCTATGAGCTAAAGAAATTGATTGATATGCTAAAAGAATAGGTTAATGCACTGAATTAAAACTCACTGACTAATGAAACAAAAAACTTTGATGCGCTAGAACAGTCGTCAAATGCGCTAAAGTATTAGGTGGATGTGCCGAAATAGTGCTTGGATGCACTAAAGTATCTGTTGTATGTGCTGTAAAATCTCTCAATCATGCTAAAAGAAAACACATCTAAAGCTTACAATGAAACATTTCAAAAAAAGATGTAAAATAATGAGGTTTTCGCCCCATGGTGGGTGCCAATTTATGTGTGAGTAAATAGTCAACTAACACAATCAATAAGAGATTATATCAAAGATTCAAACAACAATTAAACTAATTTAAAGCAAGAATCTACTGAAAGCATCATATTGCTCTCTATCTCCAAAGATTTATTAAGTCACAGGGCTCTCAGATTTGGTAAGCATTATGACTATTAAAATGCCAATCTAGAGGATGAGATGCTGCTAAATGCAATAATCTAATCCTATATGATGATGTCTAAATGATAATGATGATAATACTGTAATCTAAATTGACATGAAACTTGATGAAAGAAACTACAGTAAACTATGATGCAACTAAATTAAAAGCCATGATATTGATTCTATTCTAAAATGATTGCTAATTACTATTGCTAAATTGCTCAATTGTTCTAATGTTATTTCTCCAAAGTAAGATTGCACAAAGTTGGGATCCATTTCATGTCGAAAGAGGCTATATTTATAGATTCCCAACAACACATTTGTGAAGGGGTAGCAAAGAAAAGGTCTGTATTTTATCTGAAGGATTCAATGGTAAAGGATGAAGAAGCCTAAGATGATTATGGAGATTGTTCCTCCCCACAAAAACATTCAACCAAATGATGGGAAGAATCAATGGAAGAAGATGAAGAAGCTCACCTATAAATTTGTCTCCAATTTGTCTCCAAATTTTCCTGTGAAGGTTTAGTTGAATTTAATTAGATATCAAATATCTAGTTTAATGCTACTAAATGCAATAATATAATCCTATATGATGATGTCTAAATGATAATGATGATAATACTGTAATCTAAATTGACATGAAACTTGATGAAAGAAACTACAGTAAACAATGATGCAGCTAAATGAAAAGCCATGATATTGATTCTATTCTAAAATGATTGCTAATTGCTATTGCTAAATTGCTCAATTGTTCTAATGTTATTTTTGCAAAGTAAGATTGCACAAAGTTGGGATCCATTTCATGTCGAAAGAGGCTATATTTATAGATTCCCAACAACACATTTGTGAAGGGGCAGCAAAGCAAAGATCTGCATTTGATCTGAAGGATTCAATGGTGAAGGATGAAGAAGCCTAAGATGATTATGGAGATTGTTCCTCCCCACAAAAATATTCAGCCAAATGATGGGAAGAATCAATGGAAGAAGATGAAGGAGCTCACCTATAAATTTGTCTCCAATTTGTCTCCAAATTTTCCCGTGAAGGTTTAGTTGAATTTAATTAGATATCAAATATCTAATTTGGTAGGTGGATATGATTAGCTATAGAAATAGGATTTCATTTGAATATTTGATTTATTCAATTTTAGCAAAGAAAAAGATTTTTAATTTAATAAAACAAACTATAGTAAGTTGTTTATTAAATTAAGATTGAAGAAATGGATAATTAAATGAAAAAAAGTATTAAAACTTGTTTATTTAATTAAGATAGAATGATGTGATTAAGATAGAATAAATAGGAGAAATTAATAATTAAATAAAACAAAGTATTAAATTTGTTTATTTAATTTAGATGAAATATAGAACAATTAGATGTGAACTATATAAATAAATATTTCTATTTATTTAATAGTACTAGATGAATTAAAGGATCCAATTAATCAAATAAATCATATTTAATTAATCAAATTATCCAGACCATTTTTAGGTGTATACAGTATGTCCATACCCTGCTTCAAAGCTCGCATTTTAGCCCAGGAAAGAATGTTGGTGAAGATTGAGGGGACTAACTTTACACTTGCCAAGTACATTTTCTTAAACATTTCTAAAGCCTTTTAACAAATCCATTCTATGCATATTTTGCAATCTTTGGATTCCATGAAATCACATTTGTTTGAGGCATAAATTCCAAACAAAACCTCAAGATGTAAGTTCTCACACACACTCCATAGAATAAGATGAGTTAAAAATTGAAAACAAACTCTCGAACATGCAATTTTAGGGCACGCTAGTACTCTTCCCCCAAATATTTGAACCTCACACTTCTTGATTATTTTTTTGAAAAAGAAGAAATATTCTATGCAAACCAAAAAAGGCTCAAACATTTACCAAAATTGACAAATCTAGGCTTATTCTGTAGGGATACTGAAGCACAATTCAATTTTGAGATAAAAAAGTAGTGTCTTGGGAAAAATCTATATATATATATATATATTAGAAATGACATCAAAGCCTCTCCTATTAATCAGTTATTTAAAAAAAAAAAATTCTTTGGAGCTGCCACTAGTATTACCATGTTTGAAAATACTGATTATATTTTGATTGTGTTATGAATGTGGTAGATTAAAGTAAAAAGTATTAAATACTGATTTAGGCCCTATTATTTGTGTGTCTAATATACATTATTGCTTCTCTTATATCCCATGGTAATTATGATTATTCTTCTATAAAGAGCCCTATGTAGAGAAATAGGGCTAAGAATCCTACTATTCCTATCATTAAGAATGAGAAGACCTACCTATTTATTACCAATTTTGTGAAACCATTATGTACCCCAAGCGAAAAAATATCACTATTATAAATAATATTTAAGAAGCTAGTCATATTGACCTATTTTAAACCCAATAAAGAAAAATAGTAAAATGTAATCTTTTGCCTTCCTCCAATTTGAACAAATTATTATATCTCTTAAGAAAGATAATATTGAGGACAATATAGGTCCATCTAAGATAGATAATTTGAAAAAAAAAACATTCAAATTAAGTTTGATGTTGCCAAGTTGAATATTAATATTAAATTTATGGCTAATGATCTCACCTAGATTGAGTTGGGAGAAAACCCAATCATCAAAGAGCAGGTTTTTGTTAGTGAGCCTAATTTGGGTATTTTTCATTATTTTATGGATGGAAGAAGGTCTATAAGACTTTCTATTACTTGTAATTTGAATGGGGCTAATATTGAGTTATTGTTTAGGCTAGTTAGCAATTTAAGCCATATAATAATGAAGGATAACCTAAAAGGAATTAATATGTATGGTTGCAATGGGAAATTTTTGGAGGATATTATATTGGATTCTATGTCTTTTCTTTCGTATAATTATAAAATTACTAAAATACTTTCCAATGATGAGGTTCAGATTTCTCACTTGGTGAGTCTAAAAATATCCAATTTGTAACCCAATTTAGTTTGATTTACTTGATTAGAAAGAGGAAATTATAGCTACTAAATCTCACAATTTCAATAGTTATGACATCAAAGGGGCCAACTTGCATGAGGGTGTGGATATGGTTTAAACAAAATTTAAAAAATTTGAGCAAGCTATTATAAATATTATAAATCTTTGTGATAACATAATTAGATGTTACAACTCTAGAATTATGTTGTTGTAGTATAAAACTTAGATGTATAAGCATGAAGAAATCTCTAAGAAGTCCAAGAAAATGATGGGTATGTGTAGGATCATCATGGAAAAAACAAGCCCTTAAGTGGTGAAAAATTCAAAAAAATCAAAGTTAGGCAACTTAACGTCAAAATTTGAATAAGTTATCTATACTTTTTTAAAAATATGTAAGAATAGAATCTGTAGCAAATTGAATGTAGTTTCTAAACTACTAGGTTTTTTTTTTTTTAAATCTATTTGGTGAAAATTTGAAATTTCAATGCAGTAGGACTTAAATTTCAGGGGAAAAATAAGAAGTAGGTGTTTATTTGACCACCCTAACCACAATAAAATGATAATATTTTTTTATAAGAGTTTAGATATAAGTAGAGGACTCATGTACCAATGTGATGGATATATTTTTTGTAATTTTTTTCCAAGTAAATAATTAATTATGATTTTTTTTATTACAACTTTTAAAAAATATAAAAACTCGTATGTCTAACCGCCTTAACTTGGCCAAAACTTCATGAAATTTATTATTACTATTTTTAATCCTATAGTATGCGAAGCATAGAATGTGAGACATGTTTTGGATTCAAAAAATGTGATATCGTTTGAAAGCTATAGATGTTTTTCAATTAGCCTATCAATTAGGACTTTAGTCATAATTCAAATAGAAAATAAGTATTAATTAATTATTAAAATCAAAATAAAGCATAATTTATATTGGTGGAAAGCTAAGAATCACCTTTAAAAACCTTTTTCGTTTCATCAATTTTGGGTAAAAAATAAGTCGTCAGCCACATACCCTACACATACCCATCATATCACCACTTTTTGGCCCATCATGATCCTACACATACCCTGATGTTTAAAGATAAAAAATAAGATTATATCATGAATCTTTCTTTGGAAGAAAATATTAATACACTCAGTAAGGATTGGAAGGATTTGATCACCTTCCATGACTCTATTTAAGTTCTCTCTTGTTGTTCTTGGTGTTATCTTCTAGTTATTTTTTGCTACTTCTATATAGTTTGGGATCACTTTTTTATTTCTTGGTTTTGGTGGCTATTGTGGTGGCCTTCTCATCTCTATCTTTATGTAAAGGGACTAAGACCCTTGTTTCCCTATTTACTTATAATAATATACATATTACATCTTTAAGCTTTAGATGCAATACAAATTTAGTTTCCCTAATTTAAATAAATGTAGTTGTATATAGTGATTACTTTATATTTAGACTCATCTTGGGATGAAACTAATGCAATATTTTCTTACAAAGAAGTTGCTATGAAATAAATTTGACAATGGATATGAATAATCAATTAAAATAAATTAAGAAAAGTTTGCAATGTCATTAAGATTTCATTTGTAATGATTCTTGTATAATGTCTAGATGGAAATATTAAACCTTGAATTTGTTTTATCACAAACCCCTTTTGTCTTAAATAACCATATGCCTCAATTTAATTCAAATTGGTTTTCTAACTTAAATCACCGCATGTATGATGAATATGAAAATAGGCATGAATTAGTAGAACTAGTTATAAGATAATAATATATTTTAAATATTCTAAATCTATCTATAAAAGTAACTCCCTTGGAACAAATTTTTTAAATTATATTCTATTGTTTGAAGATTCTTAATTTATAATTAGGTACCTTATTTTTAATATGATATTTTTATAAGTTATTTTTAACTTATTAATTATATGAAAATACATTTAAAAGGGAATAGCTAAACCATGAAAGTGTCACATTTAATTGGAGGTAGAGAATAAAACTATTGAATAACATTATCCTTCAATGTTTATGGGAATAATTTAGCTAAGATATTATCTTCATATGAAAAATATACACATGCAACCATTAATGATTTTAATAGAGTATCCAAGGCACTAGTATATAAACAAGGATATACTTAGGTTGTTTGTAAAACTATGGAGGAGACATATTGAGGCTGTGAGGTAAGGAGTAAGTTCAGAAACCTAGATGGATGGATCACAATATGAAAATTATTAAACATGGGATGAGATGGAAGATAGTATGAGCCATGTGTTTGGAAGGAGGATATTGTAGGAGACATGAATGTAGGGTGTAACATTAGCACCTTGGTTAAATGTGATTAGAAAGATGGGATATAAATGGGACAATAGAGGGGATGGATATGTTAGAAGAAGGTATGGTGTAAGAGGTACACTAAGGAGGCAATCCATATTGATAGACAAAACTAATGGGAAATGCAAAGGAGGGATGCAGTGGATTTAAGAGCTACACTTATGGTAACCACAATGATCATGAGAGTGGTAGAGGTAGAAATAAGATTAATAGAGGAAGATGGATGGGAGGATATACTATTAGAAGGGGTGAATAGAGATCCAATATAATGTAAAATATATGTGTCAGAGGAAAACCATTCCAATGTCTTATAAAAGAGATCTTCTAATAAATGAGGATTCTCAACTTGAATAAATGTGTGAATTAGTCTTTGCTTAGAAATTGTTATGTTTTTTAACTAATTCAACTTGGTGATAATATATTTTTTAAGTGGTTCTCAACATGATTCTTCAAACCATTGTTAGAAAGGGTGGCCATAGTAGGGTTTGAACAACCACTACTCAAAGGAAGATTATGATTGTGACTAACTCTTGAAATAAATAATGCATTAAAATATTTTTGTCATAAGGGAAACCTTTCAATTCCTCCTAAAATAAATGTGCTAATTTCTGAGGAGTCTCAACTTGAATAAATGTGTTAATTAGCATTTTCTTAGTAAGTGTTATATTTTCTTATCTAATTAAGCTTCATGACCATAGATTTTTTTAATCATCCAATTGCTTCTCAACATGATTCTCCAAATCATTGTTAGAAAGGGTGTCCATAATAAGGTTTAAACAAGCACTCCTTCTCTAAGGAATATTGAGATTGTGACTAGCTCTTAAAATAAATAATGCACAATGGAAAGGAAATATGGAAAGGAAAAGTGCTACAAAATACTGTTAAATATGAAAATAATTTGAAATTTTACCTTATTAGATAAAATGAAACCATCATCAAACATAAAAGGGTGGGTAGGGTGGAAAAAAGTGTCACAATAAAGCACAAACCTTACATATAAAAATACATAAAAATGAATTAAAACATTCAACTTATAGTAAGGTCTATAAAATGATATAAAAAAGAAAAATCGAGGATCATTAGCCGTAATATAAGCCTTTGGGGAAAATCTATTGTTAACTACACTTGAGATGGAGTAGTACTGGGATGGGTGACCTCCCAAGAAGGCTTTGTGCTTCACCTCTATGAGCATCACTTAGATGCAATGAGTGATAAGTGGACCATTCATTATCATGAAAGATGGGTTCTTGTGAACCACTACTCATGAAACTCGGATCAATGAGTTTGACTCATAAAACTATACGATTGAATCCTGATAACAATATCACAATTTTCCTAATGTTAATTTAGATAGTAAATAGATTTATGTTTGAAATTAAATGCCAAAAATAAACACAAAGTAGTGATAGAATCAAATGGAAAGGAATATATTGGAAACAATATAAAAAGAAGTAGACAAAGTCCTCTCTAGAGATGCACTATTTATTGTTGTTGTCTAGGATAGGCTGAATTGAAAACTCAGTCACATGGTAGTTGTGTAATGCTATAGAAAGGGACGAAATAGAATAGTAAAGGAAAGCCCATGAAGAGTTGTATAAGTGAATTTCATATACTTTTGTAAGGTGAACAAACTGGGAAAGTGGATGTTGTATGCAGACTTGCAAAGTGGAAAACTAAATATGCTCAGTAATGTTGTACACGGACTTAAAATTTGGGAAACTAAATCATCTGAGCCATGTATGTAGACCTTTTCACATGTGAATAGCCTAAATTATTTATATGCAATCAATGAATACAATTATTGTTCACCATACAAATTTATACCAAAAAGTTTACTTGTTCATAAGAAATTACAGGGTTGTTCAATAATGAGAATAAACACAGCATCTTTAGACATGCCTTCACAAGCTTTCATTTACCATTTTTAGAAACAAAATCAGATTTCAAACGTGCCACTGACAAACCAAAATTCTACTTAAAACAAAATGTTGTATGCATACGTACAAATTGGGAATTTATTTTTCTCAGCCATGTACATAGACTTACTATACCACCAATTTTTTTGTATTATTTAAAATTTTTCACATGTGAACACAGTATGTTCAAATAATTTGGCATTCAAGTACATAGCCATGAACCAAACAGAGAATTGAAGCAGCTAATAACTCAAAATAATGGTAAATTTGAGCATGTGATTAAATCCTATTTTTGCATAGCCTTGAGCAAATTTGAACACCCTAGTTGAAGATGCTTCCTTTAGCATCTTCAGGTACTTTACAAAGCTCTTCGTGTACTTTCCTACATTATTCTACACTTCCTTCTTGTGATTTCCACTAAGTAGGTACTCTCTCCCTTTCTATCACTTTTTTTAAAGTTTTGTGATTTAATGTTTAAAGATATTTTTTTTTTTAAGAAAAAGGTATATTGCCTATATATAATATTATAATAAGTAGGATAATTACTAAAAAAATGATTAAATGATCAAAAGTATCAACTTTAGATTGCATAGAGTTTCACCAGCTATCATGAAAATGCTTTCTAGAAAGAGCTTGTATAAGTAATAGTAATTACAGTAGATAGATCAAAGCTAGACATATTTTAAGGATTTTTTAAAATAAACCCAGATTTAGCAGTGCCTATAACAAAACAATCATAATTCACATATACCTACTTCATGTTCCTCCATTCAACAACACTCCACTGAATTTTCTCCATGCTCTTCTTGCAATGGCACACCATTTTGATTCAGGGCTGAAGCTTGCAAGTTGATAGTCACATTGTTATCTGACAGTTGATGAAGATTGTGATCAATCATTGGAAGCTAAGGAGGAAACACCTGAACAACACCTTGAGGGAACTCATGCATGAGAAAGAAGGAGACTGCATGAAATTTATGTTTAAAGATGGTAGCAAAATCCTTACCAATTTCATGAGAATGTCGATTAAGAGCTCTATTTAGGAAATTGGAGTTGTTCAGTTCAAATGACATCTTCAATGCATCATAGATTGACACATAGGCTTTTGTGTAGAAGAAATTGCCTTCGAAAGATTCCACCCACATATCCCTGGCCTTTCCAAAAATCATAGGCATGGGAACTTCCAAGAAAAGCATTATTTCCTAGGAAAATTCCTCTAACTACTTTGATTGCAATTTTCTCCACTGATTCAAAACATTGCGGCATATCCATCAAATTTGAAATGAAAATTGAAACCAAATTGGAAGGAAAAATCAACCTCTACACTTGCGGGTGTAATATTTCTTCCCCAACAATATGCTTGATGCACTTGTAAACATTGGGACAATTTACTTTGAAAACATTCTTCAATTGCTCTTGGTAGATACATCCTTAGAAGGGCCTTTCTCACAAAAGAACAACAAATGGGGCTCTCCAATACCTGGGAAAATACTCCATCTTTGTCATTTTGTAGAAGAAAAGGAGAGGCAATGCATCTTCTAGCAATAGCCACCAAGGACAACTAGAAGAACCCTAAAGAAATTGGGAGAATCCACCCGTAAAAACAAGGCCTATTAACTTTTCTAAACGACCACCCACAATGCACAATGAAACCCAATTGTGAATAAAATCAAGCAAGTCAAAGAAAATATCTCGCCAATACCACCCAACACCTATAACTCTAAGAAAACCACTCGTAAGAACAAAGAAAACCCAGTGCCAAAAAAGGGATGAGGCTGCAAATAACACCCAACACATATGGCTCAAAGATCCCCACCCACAAACACAAAGAAACCCTACTGTATGCTAAATACTACAAAAGCCACCTAGAATATAGTGACCTACCACCTTGAAAGGAAGCCTCAAGAAAATAACACAAAATTCCCTCAACTTTCACATCTAAAACATAGAAAATACAAGAAGGCACACTTGGAGTGAGATGAATGAATAGAGAATACAACTATAAGTGATTGTTGTCATTTTAACGTTAAAGGTGTACATTTTCTCACAAGCCACTACACCCCTTCAATCCTTAAATTAATGGACAAATGATGATAATTTGTGCCGACTACAAGGCCATAAATACCTACATCAACTTTAAATAAAATATTAGATTTGCATAGAACATATGATTTTGGGTCATGATTAGATTGCTAGGTGTGAGATTTGTATGAAGACTATCCCCTCATGTGTGAAATATTTAGCTACATCTCTTCTCAGTACTTCCTGCTTGCAAATAAGGTCAAAGGTATATCTTTCCTAGGTTGAAGACAAAAAAAATTAAACCTTGCCTATTGTTGAACGTGTTAAGGATTCAAAAATCAACTTATATATACATTTTTATTTTCCAATTAAAATATAATTCACGCTAAGCACTACCTTTCTAGGCTTATGTAAATCATAAACTGAGTTTCTTTTCTTGAAATTTTACATCCTATTCAAAATTTCTTGCTCATATATTCATACTTCCATTGTTACTATATCTACCAATTTGGGATATGAAGAGATGATATTGCTTCCTTCTATTAATTCAAACTCTTGATACTCACCTTCAACATGTATTTTTTGGATGTCAAGCCTAAGTGCTAACTTCAAACCATGCAACAAAGCTTGAGCCTCTACTAAGTTGTTTGTGACATAGGGAATTGAATAGATTTACCTGCTTATAGTGCACCCACACAGTTGTGAATACAAATAATTGCTCTTGATAGTCCCAAATTACCCCTTGACACACCATCAAAATTCAATTTGTAGAAGCCTGGTTGAGGAGGAAGCCATTTTATTGTTTTTATGTCTACTTTTTTCTTGAAAGGATTTTGAAAACTACCTTTAAATGACAACACGATGAACTTCCACTACTTCTAATTATCATTACCCCAGTTTGTGAAGAGGGAAGAAACATTTTTATGATTTTACACATAGAAATTGACCACCTCAAAGATTGATTTCTCAAATTTTAGTTGAATTTTCTCAACTAACGAGCTTTCTTTTTTGAATATTCACCTATTCCTCTCCCACCATATATTCCAATTCATAACTATTGGAACTATCTTCCAAATGTATGCAAAAAGTGTTGCCTTAAAAAGAACTAGCCAATTGGTGAAAAGATCCCAGAGAGTTTTGGGAAGTGTGAAAAATAAGTTTAGTTTCTATTTAATGAAATACCAACAATCTTGTGAATAAGAACATTGAACAAACAAGTGATCCACACTTTCAAAGACCTCCCCACATTTAAGGTACATTTGAAAATCTTAGTTATTCCTATCCTGGCCAATCTGTCACTTGTTAAGATCTTGTTTCTTAAGGCTAGCCAAGCAAAGCTACCTACTTTTGGGAGTAGCATCGAATTCCAACAAAATGAGTATGCCCATTGATTTTGAGTTTGCATAAAAATGTTGATTATGGATTTATAACCTTGTTTGATTGTGTAGTTCCATTTATTCAATTGGGGTATGTGTAGGATCATCATGGAAAAATAGACCCTTAAGTGGTAGAAATTTGAGAAAACTCAGAGTTAGGCAACTTGATGTAAAAATTTGAATAAGATATATATAGTATCTCAAAATTCAGAAAAACCGGATTTAGGAAACTTAACGTAAAAATTTGAATAAGTTATCTATATTATCTCAACAATATGTAAGAATATAATCTATAGAAAATTGAATGTAGTTTCTAAACTACTAGGTTTATTTAAAAAAATAATATTTGGTGACAATTTGAAATTTCAATGCAATCATACTTAAATTTCAGGGAAAAGATAAGTAGGTGTCTGTCTGACCACCCTAACTACAATAAAATGATAATATTTTTCTATAAGATTTTAGATATAAGTAGAGGACTCATGTCCCAATGTGATGAATATTTTTTGTAATTTTTTTCCAAGTAATAATTAATTAAGAATTTTTTATTACAAATTTTAAAAAATATAAAAACTCGTATGTCTAACCACCTTAACTTGGTCAAAACTTCATGAAATTCATTTTTTTTTAAATCCTATAGTATGTGAAGCATGGAATGTGACATATGTTTCAGATTAAAAAAATGTGATACCGTTGGAAAGCTATAGATGTTTTTCAATCAGCCTTTCAATAAGGACTTTAGTTGTAATTCAAATAGGAAATGAATAATAATTATTTATTAAATTCAAAATAAAGCATAATTTATATTGGTTTAAAGTTGAGATTCTCCTTTAAAAACCATTTTTCGTTTCATCAAATTTGGGTAAAAAAAAGGTCGTTAGCCACATATCCTACACATACCCATCATATCGCCACTTTTTGGCCCATCATGATTCTGCACATACCCATGGTGCCCAGATGATTTTATCCCTAGTATTTGATATAATAACCACTCTTTCCTTCATGATGCTTTGTAAAAATGTTTTTTCATTGGCGGGGATAGGCATAGCTGAAACATATTTCCATACTACATTTCCTGTAATTTCATCAAAAGATTGAACATAATCATTCAACTTAGTACCCCAACTTGATGAAAGAACCCCCTCTACTATTCGTAGCTCTTAAAAAGTGTTTAAATAAGGTTAGTCGTTCCATGAATCCCTTTAAAAATGAACTTTTTTCCCATTTTTTACTTTCTAATCTATATATGGGACAATGAAACCTCTACATGTTATCATAAAATTCCACATTGTTGAACCTATGGGGGGTTTCAAAGTGTTAGGATTCTTGCTGGATTTTTATTATCAAGGTATTTCTCTTGAATTATTTTACACCACTTCAAACTTGGGTTTGTGTAAATTAGCTAAACCAACTTTGCACCAAAATCCATGTTCCTTACTAACAAATTATGAAGACCAGCTAAACCTTTAAGCTTGTCTGAACACATTTTATCCAAGGATATTAAAGGTAATTTCCTTTGATCATCTATGTTACCTCTCCACAAAAACTCCTAATTACCTTCTCCATTTCTAAAATTATTATTTTTAGGTGCCTTCAGAATAGTAGAATAATAATATGGAATTGTAGCTAGAAAAGATTTAATCATCAAGATTTTTTGTAGTAGAGAGAGTCATCTAGCTTTGAATGATAAAATCATGGCTTTAATTCTTTCAATAACTTTCCCCAATATGAAACTTATTTTCACCCATGAAGAAAGATATACCGAGCTACATGCACGAGAGCTCTACTAATTGAAATACCAATAATTTCACTAGTTTCCTTTTAACAGGTGCACTTGTGTTAAAAATATAAACTTTGGACTTCATCTAGAGAATTTATCTAGGATTTCATTTACTTGACTAGCTTCTTTAATAGAGAATTTTCCAAATAAGATGGTGTCATCTACAAATATGGAATGAGTGACTAAAATATTTGTATGAGGGATTGGAATACCTTGCCATATAGACCTTGAGAATGCACTTTTTGTATAGATCTACTCAATGCTTCTACCATTATGATGAAAAGGAAAGGGGATAGAGGATCCCCTTAGCAAACCCCCTGGGTTGAACTAAAAAAAATAGCTAGAGATCTAGTAATAATGATTCAAAAATTTTCCCTAGATGAATAAAAAAGAATCCATTTGTGTCGCCTTTTACTAAAACCAAAATTTTGTAAAACTTGCATAAAAAGTGCCCAATCCACTCCATCATATGATTTCATCATATCTAGTTTGATAATAAAAGATGGAAAATTGTTTTCCTTGATTGAATGCAATATCTCATCCGCTACAAGGGCTCCTTTAGTTGTTTCTCTACCTAGCACAAAGCCTCCTTTCTCTTGTGATATGATTTTAAGTATAGGTTATAATGTAAGCTAAATTGCTTTTGTGAAGATCTTGTATATATATTACACAATGAAATAGGCATAAATTTTTCAAATGACTTGGGTTTCTTTTTGGGATTACTACTATATTATTTGAGTTGAATTTTTTTAACATAGTTCTAGTCCATCTTGACTCTTCATTGCCATTAGCAGATTGAAACTAATAAAATCCCAACACTTCTATAAGAAAATAGTTGTATTTATCCATTTGGACTTGGAGCATTATGAGGTGATAAAGAGAAAACTATATTCTTTAACTCTTGTGAGGTAAAATTCTTCAATAAATAATCATTATCCTCTTCAAGAATTAACTTTGGTACGGCTTCCAACAATTCTTGAGCCTATACATCAAAATTTGGCACTTGGCTATGAGGGGTAGTCAAAAGTTTGGAGAAAAATTTAACACCTCGCTAAATGTCATTTTCCTTGGTGAGTTCTACACTTGTGGAACTACTCTACACCTGTGGAACTATCTTGAATTAAAAAAATAGAGTTTATGGTTCTTTTTATTTGGGTAGATATATGAAAAAATTGTGTTTTACAATCTCCATCTCTTTGCCACAACTCTCAAGACTTTTGTCTCCGATATATTTATTCCCTGTCAAGTAACTTAGTCCATTCCACCCCCAACTTCCTTTTCTATTTGAAGGTTGTAGCATCCAAACCTTGCAAAATAATATGCTCATTTATTTTTGTTAACTATTTGAACACCTTTCCCTTATGTTCAAATATGTTCTTGAAGACGTGAACATTCCAAAGTTTAATTTGTTGCTTAACGTACATCAATTTATTGCATAGCTAATACATTTTAGACCCTCTTACATATGGAGCACTTACCCACCATTGTTGAATTAATGGTAGAAAATTTGGATGCCTGAACCACATCTTTCCAAATTTAACAGATGACTTTCTCTTTGGACAAGAATTTTTTATTGATATATTCGATGAAATTGCATAATGATCCAATCTAGATAGGGGTAGAATCCTAGATGTAAAATGTTTCCACTTGATATCTAGTTTGGAGATGAAAAGAATCTATCCAAATGTTTAGCAATCTACAAGAAGTTCTTTCTACAAATTTTCTAGGTGTATTTTCCCTTTTCAGGTATAACATCAATTAAGGCATTATCTTGAATGAAAGATATAAAATATATTGTTTTTGGAGGTAGATAGATACCTCCTTTCTTCTCTTGAAGTGAAGTTATTGCATTAAAATAACCAGCTAAGATTACCTTCTCTTCTCCTATGTCATCCAAAAATTGTGTAAGGACTTCCCAAAGATTTTTCTTATCATTTTTGGAAGTTGAACCATAAACATTTATCAACCAAAATTTTAAGTCAAAATTTGAAATTTTTATTAATTGCCAATTTTTTTTCATTTTTGACTACCTCAACTGAACTTGTTTTAACATTCCATTGAGTAATAAGTCCTCTAGATGCACCTTGTACTGGTGAAAATATCGACTTCCATTTTATCCATTTCTGGATGGTAGATTCATACATTTCCTCAGACAAATTAGATTCCTAAAGAATTATTATGAGATCAACTCCACAAGCATCCAATTGATGCTTGATCTGAGCTCTTTTTTTAGGGGCATGAATACCACTAACGTTCCATGAAATTATCTTCATTTAAATTGATGAGAGAAACATGTTCTCCTTGAGCATTTACTTGCAAGGGAATTAAAGTTCTTATCCAATGTTTCTCTTGAATTTTTTTTAAAGGAGAACCCATGAATTTTGTTTTTTAAAATTGGAAACATCCTAAAAAAGTAATGGAAGTTCATACAGGTATTCATGACCTTGTACTCTGCACAAATTATCATCATTTGGCCATTAATTTAAGGAATTAAGTGGTGTGGGGGCTCCTAAGAAAATGCAAAACTTTAACACTGAAATGACAATAGTCACCTATAGTCGTATTATTTGTTCATTTATCGCACTCCAAATGTGCCTAAACTAGAAATTTCCAAACTACCGCCTTGAAAGGAAGCCTCAAGAAGATAGCATAAAATTCCCCCAACTTTCACATTTAAAACATAAAAAAATAAAAGAAGGTACACTTGGAGTGAGATGAATGAACAAAGAATATGTCTATAAGTGATTGTTGTCATTTCAATGTTAAAAGTTTGTATTTTCTCATGAGCCACCAAATCCTAAAAGAAGGAGACCCCATGAAATTTTTATTTAAAACTTGTATCAACATCCTCACCAATTTCATGAGAGTGTCAATTAAGAGCTCTATTTAGTAAATTGTAGTCATTTAGTTTAAATGACATCTTTAGTGCATCATAGGTTGACACATAACACCTTTTGTGCATAAGAAAGTGCCTTGGAAAGATGCAACCCATGTATCCTTGGCCTTTCCAAAAATCATAGGCCTGAGCACTTTTAAGCAAAGCATTATTTCTTAGGAAAATCCCTCTAACTACTTTGATTACAATTTTCTCCACTGATTCAAAACATTACAACGTATCCATCAAATTTGAAATGAAAATTGAAACTAGATTGGAAGGAAAAATCAACCTCTATGCTTATGGTGTAATATTTCTTCCCCAACAATATGTTTGATGTACTTGTAAATACTAGGATATTTTACTTTAAAAAAATTATTCAACTACTCTCGACATATACATCCTAAGAAGGGATTTTCCCTCAAAAGAACAACAAATGGGCTCTATAATTCTTGGGAAAATACTCCATCCTTTTCACTTTTCCAATGAAAAGGAGAGGCAATGTATCTTCTAGCAACAACCACCAAAGATGACTAGAAAACCCTAGTGTAATTGAAGCAAAGAAACTAGGTGTTCTGCCCTTTGGTAGGCGGAATACAAACTAGGGTTTAGGGACATAGACCAATTTTCTTCAAGTTTCATTCAAGGAAACCATAGAGATGTCAATCCAAGCATGTAATAATGGAAATATATCTACTAAAGGTTGTCCTATGGGTCTGATAATAGACTAAAGATGGGTTCACCATCAAGATAGGGCTTGGAAACACAAGAAATGAATGTAGCATGCAAAACCTAATTAGATGACCTAGGAAATGAAACTAAAATACATAATAAAAAAATTAGAATGAATAGAGGTGCACCTGGAAGAAAGTTTAGGTAAAAGAAAGTTCCAAAACCCTGAATTTATGTTGTTTGATGCCCACTAGAATCATACACCAATCTGGACAATTTAGTCCCTAAGGTTTCTGTGCCAAAATTAGAATCTCTCAGTGACTGATCTGGATCTCCTGAAATTTGGAAAAAGGTAGTATTGGGTCTTATATGGAACAAGTGGAAATTTAATCCTAGTATTAGGGTTTGGCTAAAATTCTGGTATTCTCTAGCGATTTAATTTTTGTGATCTTGCAAGTGAGGAGACAACTCTGACAACTTTCTTCAATCTTGCAACTTACTCTTCAAAGATCCTTCAAGCTTCAAGACACCTAGATCTCCAATCACACATGTAGAGAGAGAAAAACATGTTGATTCTTATGGAATAGGGGCCTTCCTTGGTCAAGCCCTGTTTAGGTAATTAAACCTTATGATGCAACAATGAAACATGAAAAATGATACCTTGGATGATGTCTTGCAATGTATGTTTGCAACCTACCACGAAGTGGCCATGAAGAATGTAGATCTTGATCTTAAATTGAATATGAAACAATGCTTACAAATGGATCTAGGATGCTACATCACAACACTAGCTCAACAACATGTTTGATATATAATTCCTTTGACATGATGATATATCTTGGATTGCTACAACAAATGATGAAGAAATCTACCCTTGAATGCCTTCAAAATGCTCTTGAATACTCAATAATGATCTTGTGAAGTCTTAGGATGCTTGATTCTTGATTTATTAGGTTGATATATCATGAATTCTTAGGTGAAATAATGATTTGAAACCTTGTTTATATAGGAATTCCATCTAACTTACTGTTTATTAGATCCCAAATGTCAAAATTCATGAAATTTGAATGTAAAACCTTGATTTCCCACTCAGAACCCTAAAAAGGGGCCAAATGGGACTCGTACGCTACTTGTGGCATATAGGTCCCATATGAGTGTGACTCATACACCCAAGGAGACATATGGGTCCCACCAAGCCTTTTCAGGTGGAGGAAGTATCAAGAAGTTGGAAACTTAGGTGTATTTGTTGATTATGTCGAAATATGAGTTGAGATATGCCTTAGGATGCATAATAAAGTGTCTCAAGAGCCTATTAATGATGATATGAAGGTCATAAATGTAAGAGGTCACAAAACTTGATTTGAAGGTGTAAATAAATACACTTTACAACATTAAATTAAGAAAAAAGTAAGTTTATTTAGCTTAAAAGGGCCCTAAAAATAAAGTGAATGCTTAAAACACATTACAACACTAGATCAAGGAAACATTAGGTCCATTTTAATGCTAACAATTCTCAAATAAAGTGTGGAATTGCAAAGGATGACATTTTTCTACACTACATTTAGCCCCCACTTTCTTCAAACTCACACTAAAGAAGACATTTAAGAGGGGTCCAAGTGTACCAATGTGGATGGTATAGGATAACAAGGATCAAGGAGACAACCAAGCCACTAGGATCCAAGATCCTACATCAAACCAACATACGCACAAAGTGACTCACAAGGTGTATGATATGCAACAAAACAAGATACATAAACATGCAATGTCAAAGACATAAAGATGGAAGAAAAAAAAAAAAAAGTTGGATCATTCTTTGACTTTTTGTCCCGTATGTTGTGGATCATATCTAATTTTTTTGTCCAAAAATGCATGCTCACTCTAAGGCAATGAAACTTCATGTTGTCTCCTAGGTGAGTATCCAAAAAGGGTGGCCTACAAATGGAACACATTGTCCACTATGAAAACCAAATGTATGTTCACAAGGGCTAGTGGAACCTTAGTCCATCAACTAGGTGAGCCCCTAGAGAGGTGAGACACATATGCACATGGTCGATATGCATTCACACACACAAGCAAGTGGCTATGGGAAAGCCATGCTTAAGTTCGACTCCCATACATACAACCATACCAAAGTTATACCTACAAATAACTTTGATAAGGCACCACACAATAATGAACTTTGAGCTTCATGAGGAAAGCAAAGCTATATATGCTTGACACCCATGAACAAACAAGATGGCATCATAGGAAAGAAAATTGTTTTACGCAAGGTGGTGATATAACAAATATTGTAAATGTGAAATAGTGTAAGGTACGTTCAAACGGATTTTTCTTAGTTCATGTAAGGTCTCTTCTTAGTGAAAATCATTCCTAATATCTCCAAGAGTGGACAAATCAAAGAAATTTTTGGAAATAGGATGCCATTTAATTGCAATCCTAAACATTATTTCATGTATCTCCTAAGTCCTTGGAAAGTGTTCCCCCACACTAGGATTAGAAAGAGGTTAATTTTCAATGAAATAACATGTTAATTGACATTTGTAATTAATTATAAATGATAGGAACATGTGAGGGTGTCCAATATGAGTTCCCAAATAATAGGATCACATGGGGTTCCCACATGGAAGGTGGAACCCATCTTGAGTTAAGTTAACTATTCCGAGAAAAAGATAAAACTTATGTAATGCATGTAAAGATCCTAGAAGTTAGGGGTTGATGTTTACATGCATGAAGTTTTGTTAAGTTCAGTTTAGATTAGATCACTTCAGTTCAGTTTAGTATCAGTTAAGTTAAGTTAAGTTAAGTTAAGTTATTGTTCAGTTATCTTTACTTATATGTAGTTAGTTTGAGATGCATGTTAGTTGAATTAAGTTGACTTGAATTACATAATAATGAATTGATTCACATGACAAATAAGAGGTGAATTATTTTAGTTAATAGAGGATGATCAATCATGCATGGTATTTACATGAATGGTGGAGAGATATGTTTCAGTTAATAGAGATTGACTTGGACCCACCTTGGGGGCCCAGGTTGGATTCTTGGTGTTAACACTTTTGCATTATAAGATATTTTATAAGGCTAAGTTAAGTGGGCCCATCCTTGGGTGCCAACTTTGAGCATAATCTTAGAAGATATCTTCATAATCAAGTTTGAGTTATGACTTCAGTTTGGGACATCCAAATGGATGAAGCAGTTTTTTTGACATTATTCTTCATGGTAGAACTCTACTTGCAAGGAATAGGTGTATGTTTTGTGAGATAAGCATTGAGCTTTGTAATTGTAACTATTTGGAGTTTACAAGACTAATTATTTTCTATTTATCTCAAGCAAGTTGAAGAGAGTTTGCATCAAATTTTATTATATAGGTTGTGAAGAAGATGTGTTGAAGGAAAAATAAGCATCTCAAACAAGGATTGGAATTATTTTAATCTTATTTTGAGATTAAATAATACATTGATTCTTGGTGGAGTTTTTTCCCAAAAGGGTTTCTCCAGGGTATATGTTGTGTAACTTCTAATATTTTGTCTAATTCTTCTACAAACTTCTATCTCCATTCTACAAATGGTAAAATGAATCTAACTAGATAATCATCCACAAAGAATCTATAACAAAGAATACTAAATTAGATCAGCAATCATAAAGTTTTACTAAGTATTAAGCTACATAATCACCTCAATTTTCAACATTTGGTATTAGAGTTGACATTGGGTAGATTTTGGGATGCCTTTCTCTTAAAAAGATTGAAGGTTTGTTGGCTGTAGTGGGAGCTTTAACATTTTTTTTTATTTCTGATTTTAGAAAAAATGAGTTTGTTATAATGAATTCTTGTTTAGATATTGAAAGGTTCAATGGATCTAATTATGAAATGTGGAAACTAAAAATGGAGGATATTCTTGAAGAAAGAGATCACTAGTTAGTTGTTGGTAATGAGACAAAGTCACCTACAACAATGTTAGATGAGGATTGGGCTATGCTTGATAAGAAGGAAAGAGGAACCATAAGATTATGTCTTGAAGATTCTATTCTCTTGAATGTTTCAGATGAAACTACTGCATATAAATTGTGGAAGAGAATAGGTGATATTTATCAAACCAAAATTCTTACTAATAAGTTGTATCTGAAAAGAAAATTATATTATTTAAAGATGAAAGATGGTGATTTTATTGCACATCATTTAAATGCTTTTAATTTGATTCTTAGTTAGCATCTATATATATAAAGATAGAAGATGAAGATAAATGCATTTTGTTACTTTTTTCTTTACTAGAAGGGTATGTGCAGGATCATGATGGGCCAACAGGCCCTTAAGTGGCAATGAAAATTCAAAAAAATTAGAGTTAGGCAACTTGACGTAAAAATTTGAATAATTTATCTATATTATTTCAAAAACATGTAAGAATAGATTATGTGGGAAATTGAATGTAGTTTCTAAACTACTAGGTTTATTTTTTAGAAACAAAATCTATTTGGTGAAAATTTGAAATTTCAATGCAGTATTACTTAAATTTCAGGAAAAAAAAAGTAGGTGCTGTCTGACCACCTAACCATAATAAAATGATAATATTTTTTTATGAGATTTTAGATGTAAGTAGAGGACTCATGTCGGATGTGACATATTTTTGTAATTTTTTTCCAAGTATAATTAATTATGAATTTTTTATTACAACTTTTAAAAATATAAAAACTCGTATGTCTACCACCTTAACTTGGTCAAAACTTCATGAAATTCATTTTTTTTTTAATCCTATAGTATGCAAAGCATAGAATGTGATGCATGTTTTGGATTCAAAAAATATGATACCATTTGAAAATTATAGATGTTTTACAATCGGCCTATCAATCAGGACTTTAGTCATAATTCTAATAGAAAATAAATAATAATAATCTATTAAATTCAAAATAAAGCATAATTTATCTTGGCAAAAAGCTGAGAATCTCCTCTACAAACCCTTTTCATTTTATCAAATTTTGGCTAAAAATAAAGTCGTCAGCCACATGGGCGAAGTCCAGAAAAACAAGGTAAGCTGTTAAACACGCTTTTTGTGTTGACTTTTTAGGATTGGCATCTCCTAACCAAATACCAAAGCAAACCCAAGCCTATTCCATAGGTAATGAATATTGTGTCAGACATATCGGATATTGGATTTAAATCAGATATCCAATTTGGTTACATAGCATTTTAAAAAATGTCAAGAATTTATAACATATGATTTAACATATGCAATATATCTCATTTGTAGTTTATAGTTTATTTTTATATATTTAGTTTAGAATATATGATTTGGTTTATATATGATTTTTAAATAGTTTATAGTTTATAGTTTATGTTAATATATCTAGTTTAGAATATACAATATTATTTATAATTTAATATATA
>VDFB02161808.1:0-12966 GCA_007258455.2 Sequoia sempervirens
TGTATAAAATGTATACATAGTCTTTAATAGTTACTCTAAATTAAACTCTATTGCTCAATGTTTCATTGAACATAACCCACCTAAATAATCTTCCAATTCACTTACTATATTGTTACTTTGTTTATATAAATCAACAACCTCTATTTTCTAAATCAATTATTCTTTTATCTACTAAAGCCCCTTACTTTATCTAACTATAGCTAAGCAATTACTTTGTGAATAACTAATTCAAAATCTTCCATATTCTTAATCAATTACACGACTAGTTCAATACACTTAAATATGTACTCAAGCCCCTTATTTGAAATGGTTTGTTTATTCAAATTTTCTAGAGATAAAAATCTTACTTTAAATCTACAAGTTAACCTAAAGACAAACTAAAACAGTCTTTTAATTCTCATTTCCTCCCTATTTAAACTAGGATACTATTTATCTATACAATTATTCCTATAATTAAGTATAAATCCTTTTAATTCTACAAATAAAATTGAATAAAGCTTACAATATCTCATAATTTTATCAAGGCCAAATATATCGATTAAAACTAATGTGTAATTCTACTTACACAGGAACACTACAAAAAATAATCTTTTAAAAGATTTCCAAATACAAACTTTTAACTAAACCCTCCCTATTATCCAATTATAAAACTCCCCTATTTAGAACTTTCCCTACAAGAGAGTTTATAGATAGCAAAACATACTACTTCAACATTCAAACTATAACCACAAATATTCTTATTTTTACAATTATAATTATTTCAAATTTTCCTTTCCATTCCTTCTTAATTAGTTTCCCAAATTATTTATCTTAGTATTCAACTAACCATAAACTAAACTACTTAACTCAATATTTCCAATTCATTATCAACTATAATAATTTATTTTTAAAAAAATACCAATTTATTCTTTCCTAACCTTTAACTACACCAGCCCCCTTTACTAACTCAGGACCATAATGCATATATACGTGCAAATACAAAATAAGAAAGTAGATTTCATTATTCCAAACTAAGAAACAATAATTATAATGAATTGCCAAAATACATGAACAATGCAATCGTGAAAACATGGACAAGGCAAGTGAAATGTTTGACAGAATGCCACCAGAGATGTCTTCATATGGAATGAAATGCAGTGATTATAGAATGTGCGCAAAAATGGATTTTGCAAGGAAGCTCTCAAAATATTGAATTAATGAAGCACTCTGTAATACATCCTAACATTGCAAACTTTGCTGCTGTTCTAGGTGCGCGCAGTCATGCAGATTTGGTGGATGAGGGCTGCACAAACTTCACACGATAGTAACCCTTATTGCATTTCATATATAGCTGATCATTACAAGTGCATGGTTGATCATATATAAGGCTATCTTGGAGACAACCCAGACCTTACCACTAAGATGCCAGCTAAGCCTATCATAGTAAAGTGATTATGACACCACTGGCCACTATTTTATGGAATCATTCAAGGAAAACCAGAAACCACAGACTTTGCGTTGCCATACTTAGGGTTGGGACAAGTTCAAATGAAGCTGCCAGATCCTAAGAATTCTCTCACAAATTTTGGAGGAGAGCAATTTAGGGTAGGATGGAGCATAAATTTGGAATACTATATCAAGGAAATACAAGAGTTAAAGTCCAGTATTTACCAAAAAGACCATAGCTAACAATGAGCAAGAACTATAACGTACCTATTCTTGGCTCGAATGTTTCTCAGGGAGTCTCAAGAAAATTCCCAATCTACTCTTCACTTGAATCTCCAACCTATTTCTCAATCATTCCCTGCCTTCCTTTTCCTTCCTCCCCCCTTTTTTTCTGCTTCCTCTCTTTCCTTTTTGAAATCCTCTATTGATTTTCGAGAACAAAAGGAAAGTGCAGGTGGAAAATTTCAAAATGCATGCAGAAAGAGAACGCACAAACAAGGCACGTGGAACTTGGAAGGACAGACTTGGAGCAAGGTGGAAGGCACAAGCAAGGATAGGTGTAATCTTTGGATGCTTTTATAAGTTTAATTTATTATGTCAATTTTATATATACCTATATATATTTATTCTTATCATTTATTTAACTGATTACTAAGTAATCAAATAAATAGTAGCATATTTATCTTTTATTTACCTTTTATTCATTTCTAAGAAATAAATTTATGTAGGAAATTTTCAAGAATAAAATATAACCATTTTCTTTTACATTTGTTAATTTATTTTAAAACTTAATCATATATATATATACTTCAATTTTCTAAAGGACCCTTATAAACTTTTGATATATTGAATATACGAATTTCTCAAATTTAAAAAGACACCCTTTATAATTATTTTCTATTAAAATAGTGTCTTTAATAAAGAAATAATATAACCTATTATATCATTATCCCTCTAAAAATCTCTTGATAATTTAATAATTTAATTAACGACATTTGATCAATAAACTAACTATTTTAATAATAAAACATTTACTCTTGATATAGCAATTTAATTTAATTAGCTAATTCAACAAGACCACTTAAAGTGTTAAGTTCACCAAATAATCTAATGGCACAATTATCAATGAAATCACAAATAACACTTACAAAAAAATATAGAAAGATCCACTCAGAGGGGCGCTACATTAATCCTCACTGTGGTTTTTTCCCATTTTGGGTTTTCCATGTAAAAATCTATTGTTCATGTGCTATGTGATGTTGATGCTTGTTTTCATGCTTTCCTTTCCTTTTGCAAATTGAATATGATATGTGGAATGAATGTTTAAATTTTTACGTGGTTTCAAAGAATACAACTTCACCCCCTCTCAATATTCTAGGTGTTCAACAAAATTCTCTTATTGGGAGGTTCTAAGGCCCTCATCCAAATATTGACTCTGTTCACAGTTGGGTTCTGGTTAGCTAGAAGGATTTTGGTTTATTGCAGGTGGCTGCAATGCCTAAAGTTTTCTTATTTTTCTCCTTTCAGATCCTTAAGCATAGTAAGGTGCCTTATTTGGTGGGCCTTGGTTCTTAGGAAAATCTATCCTCCTAAAAAGTTGGACTGCTAGTTTGTTGCTTCCAAGGAAAGCTTTGGCTAGGCCCCTATTTGGGGAAGACTCCCAACACTTCCTTTATAATTTTAGGATGAATAAATATTTCATGGTATTGGTAATAGTCTTGGTTCTTTCTTAGCCTTAGATAGGATCACGAAAGACAAGAAACACTTCATTTATGTAAAATTTTGTAAGTGTGTGGAATTTGGTAAGCTTCTACTAAATAAAGTTGAGATTCATTTCAAGCTAGGTGTTTGGGAGCAGAGTGTCCTCTTTGATTCTTCCTATTTGGTGTGATCTCATTGCCTTAGAGTTGGTCACATTTCTCACTCTTGTTAGGTCTTCAATCCCTTGAAGACTTGTTCTGTTGGGAAGGCTTCGGGTTCCTTTGTTGTTAATCCCACTGAAAAGATTGACTTGGTGAACCCCTTGGTTATGGAGTTATATGTGGAATATCATGTCGATGTCCTAAGGAGAAGCCTCCTCAATGATATTTTTTTCCTTTTCTTGTGGATGAGATTGATTCTTCTAAGAATCTTGGATTGAACCATTTAGGTCAATCTCTCCTTATGAGCTCTTTGGTTAGACACAAATTCAAACCTCCTTGATTGGTGAGGCTCTTTCTTTTGGTGTGGCCTCTCTCATCTTCTAGCCTATTTTTCTCCTAGTTATTTATTGGCTAGGTGTTGTTTGACAATTTTTTATTGTTCTTTTGTGCCTCCATTGTTTCTCTACTTTTTGTGATGGTTTCAAGTGCCCTTCAAAACCTATTTCTATTGCTCTATTTCTTTGGAAAAGTTTGATACTTTGGTGTTGGTTTTGTTCCTTTTCTTCACTTTTTACAAGGTTTTGGTCCCTTTCAAAACCGTTCTTACCTTATCAGAAACATTGAATCTATATTCATTTGCAAAAAAAATAATATCAATCTGTCTTAATTTCAAATAAATCTCAATTTCATCATTTGCATTCTTTTTTGGTGTGATTTTATCTTGTCATGTGGCTCACCAAGACTGATCATTATCAAATAAGTCAAAAATTTCTTCCCTCCTATAAAAAAATTCATATACATTTTTTAGTACTAGTAGTTTCTCAAACATAGGTACTTACAAAGAAATGTGATGCTAGAATTCAATTATAATAGAGGATTAAACCATGTTAATTAATCTAGGTTGCATGTGAAACTTAGTCCCAAGACTAAACCATGATTTTGGATTTATCTTATGTATAAAAAGTATTTTTACCTCTATATCTTAGCATCTTAATGACTAGTTTGACAAAAGATTCTAGTTTTCATTTTTCAATTGTATCATCTTGATTGGTCAAAAATCTCAAAATCAGCATTTGTCATAAACTAGAAAAAGTTCCCTATTCTTTCTAATCTAATTTATTTCTCTATCTGATATTTCTCAAATATCAACATATATTTTAGCCCTAGTTACTTCTATTTATAGAAATTATTAGAGTTAGACCTAGAGAATTTTTATCATGATTTGTTTCCCCTTAGTTTGTTGAAGTTATGATAGTAGGAGTATCTTTAGGGTATATTTCTCTAATTTTCTATTGCTCATCTATCATAGATGAATTTATTTATTTTCAAGCCATTTTTTTTATCTTCATATGTTTTGGTTAAATTTTTATGTATCAACCATAATTGTATTCTTTCTTTTTTATATGATTTGTTAATCATATGTTGTATTTTAATGAAAAGAATAATTTTTTGATCATAATGCATGTGTTGAAATAGAAGGAAATAAAAATTAAAAAATAGATGGTTGATGATTTAAATTCCCTACACAATCAAATCACTAATATAATGATGATATATTGAATTAACTTTTATTATGGAGATCAATAGGGCATTTATCAATAACTAAAATCAAATGTATACATCAAGACTAAATGAAAACACATTCATGATACATAAGCTTCTTGTATGATCAACCTACTTTCTTAACACTTTCCCAAATATTTGGTTTTACAAATCCTTTAATGATATCAAGTTTCCACAATCCATAATATTGTTTAGTATTGTTTCTGGATTTGATTGTGTTGTAAATTTTTGCATCAACATTTTGGATCACACTCCGTGATCCATCATCAGGATGGTAGAGAGTAGGGAGAGAGAAACCTTTGTAGTTTACACATTCTACCATATTTTACTCATGATATTTCCATTCATATCCTAAACCCTTTGCAATTTACATTATCCATGCTCCCACAATTTTCTTTTGAGATACCAACTAAATTTCATTCCTACTTTCATCCCTCCCCTTTCTATGGACCATTCTCATTCCTCTCCCATTATTGATGATGTCCAACACTCACCTACCACATCAAAAGCTATAACTTGCATTATTATACATTTTTATTTGTCTATACCAACCTTATGTCGCAATCTATATACATTCCCCCTTTGTTTCATATACTCATGTCTTGTCTATTCATATGTCTCTTAATTCTTATACACTATAGGAAATGTTTTTACTACCACCATGAGTGAGTTTTCAAATATTAATAACCATATTGATCAATTATTTTCAAAAGTATCCAAAGAAGAATAAAACAAGTGAGTTAATATATAATTATTTGGCATATGATACACTAGAATATTATTCACCAACATCATTTTATAATGTATAATGGTAAAGGCGATGCTTTATTTCTCATTCATGTGATGGTTTTAAAAATTGTAATGATTTTAATAATTTTAACCCCTTTTCTACTTAGTTTTACCTACCCAAATTATATACCAATTTAACCTTTGCATCTTATCTTTTGGAAAAAATGATTTGTTTGAAATGAGTATACTTAATATGTTGAAGGGAATAGAATAGGCTTCCTAAAATCAATTTAGGAAGAAATAATTTTCTTCTTTAGTGTGTGACTAAACAAGATGAAATAATGGGACTTCCTATAGCTCATGGATAGAGCATATTATATTTGTCAATTTGAATGTTGATAATTAGCAATTTTCTATTTTGTTGAACAATGACTCTTTTAGTTATAAATATTTATATATTTTTATAATTTAGAATGGTCATAGGTTGAAAATAACTCTCTACAATATTTTATTGCAAATGATGATATTTTTGTTTTATGTTTTATGGTGATAAATGACCAGTAGCTAAAAAACTCCTATATAGTTTTGGTTAATTTATTTTAGGTCACGATCCGTAAAAAATATATTCAAACTACAACATATAAGCTAACATGATATGTAATTTTTTAATTCTATAAAAAGCATATAAGATAATTCATTCTAAATCTTGAAGAGTTCATAAAAAATAATATTAGTCACCTTGCAAATCAAGAGGAGGGTCTACTTTCATGAAATATCAATGATATTATTTTGTGTTCTTTTTTATTTTTTTGATTGATGTGGGATTGTGATTCTTAAACTAAAGATTGTTGGAATAGTTTTAATAAGTGAAGTGTGATAATTGCATTTTGTATGAGAATGATAATTGTAGGTTTTAATAATCCACCTATATTTAATTATTCATTGTTTTGATAAATTAGATAGCTTAAAACATTTCTCTATAGAATTATTTCTATTAATAATGTATTTTATTCTTTAAAAGTTATAATTTCTATTTTTTTGAAATAAAATTATAGTTTGTATAGCCTACGAATAAAGTAACTATAGCTCACATATCATTCATGTAGGAGCTTTTAAAAAATTACTAAGAAATAATTTGTCCTAGGAAATTCGTTGTTAAGATATATTTCATTTCATTTTACTCAAATTTACTACCTATATCTCTTAAGTAGACAACCACTACATATTTCACAAGTTTATGATATATTCATGTAGGATTGAATTAAATCTAAAACTTTAAACATCAATTGTTACAAAACACAAAGAAAAATTCACTTCACTAAATTAACCTCAATTTTATACCAATGTTTTGATTTAATTTCCAGGGAAAGGAATTACTAGTAGATTGAGTTAGAACCAATGAATTAGGGAGAAATTACATGCAAATGTTGATCTTGTCTATTAAAATACCCTTGATTTGTATTGTTTAAAATCATATAGATTTACAAGTGAAGATAGAGATGATAAAGACATATTTATTACAAAAAAATGTATTATAAGGTACATTAAAATTATGGAATCCATCACAAACAATTGATCCACAATATATAAAAAAATGGATGGAAAAGGAG
The DNA here is from genome assembly GCA_007258455.2 of Sequoia sempervirens. Classification (NCBI taxonomy): domain Eukaryota; kingdom Viridiplantae; phylum Streptophyta; class Pinopsida; order Cupressales; family Cupressaceae; genus Sequoia; species Sequoia sempervirens. Next base: position 7,190 of record VDFB02161808.1, read on the forward strand.
TCAATTGAATACAATTTAGGAAAATGTGTCATTGAACCAACTACAAAAATCTAAGAGTCAAACAGAGAACAAACAATTGAGGAATGATCCTAGATCATATTACTTTTAATATTATCCAACATCCTCAATCCATTTAAATCTAATGATCTTAAACCATCATTTATAATATTAAGGAGATGGCATATTTCCATTGCCTCTATTTTTAAGAAAAAGAATAATGCATCATATACATAACGAAGAGGCAATTATAAAAAATAGATACAAAGATAATATATTTCTTACTCTTCTTTTACTATTCATTCAAAATCATTAGAATTTGAAAACATGGCTAGTGCACAAGGAGATAATAATGAATTTAGTTGAGATTTGGGTAATAATGATCCAATCACATTTGATTTTCCTAGTGATCTTCTCAATGAAGAAACTTCTATAAAAGTATACCTCATTCTACTTCAATAACTTTTTGAGGTCTTTCTATTAAGTATCCTAGTATTTTTTAATTTTATTCTGATGTATTTTTTTATACATATGTTTATCAAAGTGATCGTCAAAAGATCAATGTATTTAATATACATAATTAATAATACAACTTTATGATGGTTCATGGGACTTATACAACATACTGTACAAACATAGGACAATATGAAAGAATGATTTTTTAGAAAAATACCAAGTGTATTGTAAGAAAAATAAGTTTGAATTGTGATTTGTTTGATGCCACAAAGAGAAGAATAAATACTCAAATATTATCTAGAATTATTCCTATTTAGTATTCAAATATCATGACAAACTAGATTAACACCTAATGTTATAAAGGTAATCATTTTAAGATGGATTCATGATGAGTGTATTTATTATTTAAATCTTTTAGGTGGTTGATGCAACCAAGAACAAATTCAATAATATTTAATCATTACTGAATAAAAAAACTAGGAAATTCAAAGATGGATTCGAAATAAAATTTCTCCTATTCTCCAACTATGCTGCTACAATGAAAGAAACACCCTCATTTCTAAAATGATGGAAACAAACAAAAAACCCCAAAATTATCTTTTTTGGTAGTTTTTGACAATTATCAATTTTTTGCCATTTTAGGTAATTTCGCATACATATCCCTTCAAACCTATATTTTTTCCTAAAAAATTCCTAAAACTAAGGTGACATGAATTTTCAACTTACATTCAAAATTGGAAACATGATTTCCAAATTATTAAAGAATTTTTTTTCTAAAAACTTGAAAAAAACACAAAAAGTTGATTTTGAGGGCCAATATGAAATAATTTGACCTCAAAAAAATGTCAAGATGGCCCCTAACTTGTTAAACAGGCACAAGACAACTGAGAGGGGGGCTGAATCAGCTATCCCAAAATTCAAACTTAAAACCTCAACACTTATTAATTCCACAACCACACTATTCTGTTATTAAGTAAGAGCATGAAACACAAATAAAAAAAAGTAAATCAACACAATGAACACCATATTTTTTACATGGAAAACCCAATAAGGGAAAAAACATGGTGAGGGTTAACTCACAATATAAAATATTATAAAATTGAATACAGAGGCTCACTACCAAGGGCTCACTTCCCAAAAGAGGACTCACTATCCAAATACAGAGGCTTACTACCTACAAAAAGGACTCACTATCCAATAGGGAGGCTCACTACCTATAGATACAAAAGAGAAAAAAGATCCACCACAACAATTAACACACATCCACAGGATTGTGGAAACCTTAAGCTCATTGCCTTCAACACAACTCACTCTCACACACACTTCTACTCTTATGATTTGTGGCTCAATTTTGTCACTTTGCATCACACTATCATACAAATCTTCACAATTCATCTTGCTCTTATACCATCCTCAACCTTAGAAAATTTCTCCAAGGTCAGCCACAAATACCTTATTTCGTAAATTCAAATTAGGTCGGCAACTCAACATTCCTGCGGTGTAAAGGAATGAGAGTGGACCAATAAAAACATTTAACCAAGACCAAAAATAATGTCTCGGATCAACCACACGCTTCTTCAATTAAATTTTATTCTTTGAATGAAGTGTAAATACTAGGTCGGCCAAGCCTAATGAAAACACAAAATAACATTGATGTACATGCTTCCCAACAAGAAGATGACATGCAAATGCCAAAACTTCCTTATGCATGAGAATACATCTCAGAATCTTCTAGATACATCAACAACAAAACAAAAAACTTCAATCACTGAACACCTTTCACCAGTCCATCTGGACTATATAAAATCACACTAAAATACTAAAACATGACTTCTGGATTACTAATCTTCAAACCTCTTTTCCAGAGCACAAAAAAGACTTTTACAAGACATATTCCAGATCCACAAGATCCGAAACAAAATAGTAGAGGATTGCGGAGCAAAAATATCTCTCCCAGTCCATAGAAGATCGACTTTTCTAGAAAAAATCACATATCGGTGAACGCAACTTTCACGTACCATCAAACTAGAAGCTAAAAATTAGGAAGTATCACCATGAGATCACCATTATCAATCCTTCATACCCACAAAATCCTAGGATTAACACAAGAGGAATGCAGAGCACATATCAAAGCACATTCTAAACACTTTCATCACTCTAACTTCTTTATTAATTTTCTCAAAAGCACTTGGAAAGTTGTCAAGCCAGCACAACTGTAACATCATAAAGATAGCTCCATGTACCCACAACATCTTAGTAGCATCTCAACTATACATGTACAATCTACAACATACTGAACTTTGTTGACATCAATGACAACATTAATGACAACACCACCAAACTAGCTCATACTTGCAACAATCTCCCCCATTTTCATTGATGGCAACACATGATGTGAAAAACCACCAAAGAAAAGCATTTACACAATACCTTGGGAGATCACCTTCTCTTCATTTACAATTTTTTTTCTTTTTCACATGACTTTCTCTCCCCCTTTGACATCAATGACAAAGATCAACAACTCTGATTACTCCCCCTTAGGAGTACACTCATACTACAACAATGAAAACCTTTTCTACTCCCCCTATAGAGTATACCCATCTATTAGTCTAGATAAATGAAGAAACTATGAATTCACTGGACTGATGAACCTTCATGTGCACCTAGTTAGGAGGGCCAATGACCCCCAATCTCTCCCTAAGATGCTCAAAAGTATGCTTCAAAAGAGACTTAGTAAATATGTCTACAATTTGTTCCTTTGTTGTCACATACTCCAATCCGACTTCATTCCCCAACACTTTTTCTCTCAGGAAATGATACTTGATAGATATGTGTTTTGTTCTTGAATGCATAACCAGGTTCTTTGAAATGTTTATTGCACTTGTGTTGTCATAGAAAATAGAAATAGGATCATCACATATCACTCCAATGTCTTTCAGAGTTTGCTTCATCCACAAAACCTGTGTGCAATAGGATGCTACAACAATATTTTCTACCTTTGTAGTGGATAAGGAAACTGAGTCTTTCTTTTCACTCAACCATGAAACTAGTATTCTGCCAAGAAAGAAAGCACCACCACTGGTACTCTTCCGGTCATCTAAACATCCAGCCCAATCAGAATCTGTATATGCACTCAAGGTGAAATCATCACTCTTAGGATACCATAGTCCATAATCCGGTGTGCCTTTAAGATATCTAAATATCCTTTTAACAAATGTAACATGTACCTCTCTAGGATCTGCTTGGAATCTAGAAACTAAACATACTACATGCATAATATCTGGTCTAGTAGCAGTAAGATACAACAGTCTGCCAATCATAGATCTATATTTGCTTTGATCAGTCTTAGCAGATTCATCATCTTTGGTCATTTTACATCTGGTTACCATAGGGGTAAAAACTAGTTTGGAATCATCCATCCCAAATTTCTTCAACAACTCTTTTACATACTTAGATTGTGAAATGAATATCGCTTTATCAGTTTGATTCACTTGTAGACCAAGCAAGAAATTTAATTCACTGATCATAGACATCTCAAATTCTTTCTGCATCTCTTCAACAAAATTTTTACACCTGCCTTCATTTCCACCAAAAATGATCATCAACATATACAACTACTATCAAAATTTGGTTACCTTGCACTTTGAAGTAGAGGTTGTTGTTATTAGAACCTTTGTTGAATCCTTGCTTTGTCAGGTATTTGTCCAATCTTCCATACCAAGCTTTGGGAGCTTGCTTTAGTCCATACAGTGCTTTCTTCAACTTACAAACCATGTCTAGTTTATCAGATAACTAAAACCCTTCAAGTTGCTCCATGTACACCTCTTCCTCCAATTCACCATTAAGAAATGTTGACTTAACATACATCTGATACACTTTGAAGTCCTTGTGGGCAAAAAATTCCAAAAACATCCTGATAGCTTCCATTCTGGCCACAGGGTCAAATGTTTCTTCAAAATCTATACCTTCAACTTGTGAATATACTTTGCATACTAGTATTGCCTTATTCCTTACAATTTCTCCAATTTCATTTAGCTTATTCTGGAACACCCATTTCGAGTCAATCAAATTTGTATTGATAGGCCTAGGGACTAGTTCTCATGTCTAATTCTTTTCTATCTACTACAACTCTTCTTTCATAGATCTCATCCAACTCTCATCTTCACATGCTTCGCTTACAGATTTGGGTTCAATCTTAGAAAGTAGACACAAATTTACCTCAACTACAACTCTGCTTCTTGTCTTCACAACTTCACTTTTATCTCCAATTATTTGATCCTCCAAATTATTCTTCTATAAATACTTAGGAGTCCTAACAGTAGGTTCTGGTTCATTTTCTTCTTCCTCTTCTTCCACTTCATCTTTCTCTTCTTCTTACTTCTCCTTATTTTCTTTAGGTACATGTCCACAGATAGGATCATTAGGTTCAACTTCACTTATCTCAATAGGTCTAAGTATGTTTTCATCTACTTTCACATTAGCATTTTCAATAATCTTTCTTAATCTTTTATTAAAGCATCTGTATGCTTTGCTAGTAGTAGAGTATCCAAGAAATATTCCTTCATCACATCTAACATCAAACTTACCAATATTTTCATCATCTCTTTTAATATAGCATCTGCTTCCAAATACCTTCAAATAATTCACAGTAGGAGTCTTACTAGTCGACAACTCAAAAGGAGTCTTTGTATTGTTGTATCTAATCTAAACTCTATTAAGAACATAAACAATAGTATGTATCGCCTCTCTCCAATACAAATCCGATACATTTGATTCTTTCATCATGGTTCTAGAAGCTTCCTGTATAGTCCTATTTTTCCTTTCAACTACTCCATTATGTTGAGGAGTTCTCAGAGCAAAAAACTATCTTCTTATGCCATGTTGTTCACATAATGCATTCAATTCACCAGAAGTGAATTGTCCACCTCTGTCAGATCTCAAACAGTTGATTTTAAAATTTACTTGATTTTTCACTCTTTCTTTAAATACCTTAAACCTATCTAGGGCCAAAGTATTTTCTCTAAGAAAAGAAACCCATGTCATTCGAGTGTAATCATCAATAAGTAGCATGCAATATTTGTCACCATTTAGGCTTCTAGTTCTATTCGGACCACAAAGATCAGTATGAACTAAATCCAACATTCTGGTAGTAGAGTGCTCTTTTCCCTTAAAGTTGCATCTTGTCTATTTCCCCAATTGACAACTTCTACAGATAGCATTAGCAGGTCTTGTGATTCTAGGCAGCCCTCGAACAATCTCCTTTGCACTAATCTTGACTAGGTTATCAAAATTTACATGTCCCATTCTCGGGTGCCATAACCAAA
>VDFB02161809.1:0-22478 GCA_007258455.2 Sequoia sempervirens
ATAATATGCCCTTGATGTTTGCCTCCTATTTTTCCATCCAGATATTTGTTGGGTAATTGCATCCACATTTTTTAACAAATCTTTCAATGAATCTGCTAGATGTATCCTTTCTGTGGTTGAAGAATTTTGATCACTCAACCTACTAATAAGATCTTCAACTTCTTTTTTGTTGTTTTCAATTTCACTCCTCAAATTTTCTTGAGTGTCAGGAGGGTATTGAGAGAATGGTGGGGCAGGTTGATTTTGTTGAGGTTGACTTGGTTGAGGATTTTCCTCCTCTTGTTGAGGATTTCCTACAAATTAAAAAAAAAATCATTCATTTCTAAACTAGAACAAACAAAATCAATTTAAAACAAAAAAATTCATTAGAAATACCAAACAAAACTTACCTCTTGCATCTCTTCGTCGTCGGGGTGCCATATTTGTGAAGAAAATTGAACTCAAGTTGATCAAGTGTCAAGAAGTCACCTCCTCAACAACGCGAGCGCGTAGTGCAGGGTTTTTGGCCGCGGGCAGAAATGGAAATCAGAAAAAATAGAAATGAAGAATGTTCCTTTTTTTTTTCTTTTAAAAAGACAAAACGCGTTCGCGTTATAACGCGAACGCGTTTTGTCTCATTACACTTTGTGGCGTCGACAAACCAATTGCGCCACCCGAGAATGTTTAATAACAAAAAACATAAATGTAGAAAAATCCCAGAAAATGCCAGAAATTACAGTGCAAAATGTGCAGAAGGACTAAGTCGCCCATTGTGGCAATTTAGTCCCAATGATGATTTTTGTGAGTTTTTTCAAAAATTATGATTTCAATTTTATGTCTTTTGGATGCACAAATGCAACTACAGTATGAAAATGTAGGATTTTTGTTGTTTTTAATGTAAAAAGGATGCAAAAATGCAAGCTATTTGAGCTTTTCACTAATGCAATTTTTGAAACCCTAGGATGTAAATTAAACAATGAAATACCTAATGCAATGCTAATGCAAATGAAAACTAGGATGCACTAAAAGTGTTCAAAAGTCAAGTTCACCAAAATGTGGACAATGATTTTGGATTACCCAAATGCTTTAAGCTCCTTCTAGGGTTTTTCACCTAAAAGGAGAAAGAATGGGGTGCAAAATGCAAATGTATACACTCAAGATTAATGTAAATGGGATGTAATGTATCTAATTATGATGCATTGATGCATTGATCTAAAAATAAAATGATCTAATGATGCAAAACTTAAGAAATACAGAGTGATGGAAAACACACTATGATATGCAAAAACACCTAAAAATGCAAATAAATGATGAAATAATTGAATAGAACTAGAGAGGTACACCGGGAATCTGAAATATGATGTGGAGAGATTATGGAATCCTATAGAATTGATTGAAAATACTAACAGGGACACTTACACCAAGTTGGGCGATTAGTCCCAATTTTTGGGAAAACTTGCTAGAATAGGACTATGCCAAATGGGTATCCAAAAATGTAGAAACCACTTTTCAGGCCTAACATTGGAACTAATTCGCCACTGGTGGCAACTTATTCCACTTGTAGATTTTGGGAATTTCGAGATAGGATCCTGTAGCTTCAAGTCTGCACTTGCTTTTCCAATAGGTGTCCAATCTTGATTTTGTAGAAAATGGGATTAAAAGATTCTCCAAGCTTGAATTAGGGTTATGTTGACTTGAATACTCTGATGACTTGTTGAACACTTTTGAACACCTATTTCTTTGACAAATCTACCTACAAAGTTTGTAAACACACATGCAAAGAGGGGGAAAATGGTTGAGGGTTAGAGTATAGGGGTTTTCCTTGGTCAAACCCCACTTTGGTAATCAAACTCTATAAAATGAAATTAAATGAGAAGAGAATGATAAATAGATAACATGCAATGTCATAACCTTACCAAACCCTTGATGTAGAAATCTGAAGATATGCAATGAAGTGCTCCAATGGATGACTTGATTATGCTTAGAGTGATTGATTGCTTGAGAATGATTAAGTTAATTGCTTGAGTGAATGCTTGAATGAATGGGGGGGAAATGAGAGGAAAAACCCTTATTTATACTTGTTCTTACTAAATTTCTCTAAAAATAACACATCACAGGCTGATCTCAAGGGTTAGAGAATGAAATCCCACAAGAAATTTGAAATAATTTTGATTTTTATGCCAAAAAGGACTAAGTCGCCCCTATTGGCGACTTAGTCCCACTTAAGAAAATTAAGTGGGTGTCAAGAATTAAAGGGCATTAAATGTTGTTTAATGGGAATATCCTCAAAATCACACTTAAGAATGATAGGAAAGTGCATAAAAGGGACATTTAAACATGAGAAAAGGTTAAATTAATGATGACAAGTCTAGAAAAGTGTGAAAGTGGGTTCAACACTTTACAACACTTTGAAATAAGACTTGTTAAGTGATAAAAAGGAGTTATTTAGGTGAATTATGATGAAAGTATCCTAGAAAAGTGTGAAAGTGGGTATGTGCAGGATCATCATGGAAAAAACAAGCCCTTAAGTGGAAAAATTTTTAGAAAAATCAGAGTTCGGCAACTTGATGTAAAAATTTGAATAAGTTATTTATATTATTTCAAAAATATGTAAGAATAGAATCTATAGAAAATTGAGATAGTTTCTAAACTACTAGGTTTTTTTTAAAATCTATTTGGTGAAAATTTGAAATTTCAATGTAGTAGTACTTAAATTTTAGGGAAAAAATAAAAAGTAGGTGTTTTTCTAACCATCCTAACCACAATAAAATGATAATATTTTTTTTATAAGATTTTTTATATAAGTAGAGGACTCATGCCTTGATGTGATGCATATTTTTTGTAGTTTTTTTCCAAGTAAATAATTAATTTTGAATTTTTTATTACAACTTTTAAAAAAAATAAAAATTTGTATGTTTGACCACCTTAACTTGGTCAAAACTTCATGGAATTCATTTTTTTAATCCTATAGTATGTGAAGCATAGAATGTGACACATGTTTCAGATTCAAAAAAGTGATATCATTTGAAAGCTATAAATGTTTTTTAATTAGCCTATAAATCAGGAATTTAGTCGTAATTCAAATAGAAAATGAATAATAATTATTTATTAAATTCAAAGTAAAGAATCATTTATATTGGTGGAAATTTATGAATCTCCTTTAAAAACCCTTTTTGTTTCTTCAATTTTGGGTAAAAGAAAAGTCGTCAGCCACATACTCTATACATACCCATCATATCACCACTTTTTGGCCCATCATGATCCTACACATACCCAAGTCTTAATGATTCACAAGGGTCCAAGAGCTAATGTGAATGTGTTGTCCATATTACAACATTAAATCTAGGAAAGATCAAGCCAAAGTCCATAAGAGAGACTCTAGTGAGGATAAAAATGTCAATTATACATTTTTTGGTGACACAGTACCCAAGGGTGCTCTTTCTTCTAAAGCAAAGTTACCTGTAGAGAAAACTATCTTATGGTACCAGAGACTTGGCCACATTGGAGAAAAGGGTATAATGACCTTGAAAAATAAAAACCTTGCTGAAGGGTTGTCTAATTGTATTATTGAATTTGAATTTTGTGAGCAATACATTTATGGAAAACAAAACTGTTTTCATTTTTACTCGAGTTCTCATTAATCTTGTGTTGTATTGATCTTATTCATTTCAATGTGTTTGGTCCTGTAGATGTTTGTTCAATTGGTAAATCCACATATTATTTTTCATTTATTGAAGATTATAGTAGAAGGAAATGGTGTACTTTATAAAGAGTAAATCTAAAGTTTTCAGTCGATTTAAATAATTTAAAGAAATGGTTGATTTGTAGACTAGAAAGAAAATAAAATGTTTGAGGATAGATAATGGTGATGAATTTTTCTCTAATGATTTTGATAGATTTCATAAATATTGTGGTATTCACAGAAAAAAGACAACTTTGTATTCTCAATATCAAAATCAAGTTACAAAAAGAATGAATAAGACACTTGTGGAGAAGGCTAGGAGTATGTTGAGTGGTGTTGGTCTAGAACAAAGGTGTTGGGATGAAGTTGTTACCACTGCTTGTTACATGATTAACATGCCTCCTACATAATCTTTTGTTAATAAAATTCCTATAGAGGCATGGCCAGGTCACAAGCCTTCATTAAGACATCTTAGAGTTTTTGGTTGTGAGGCATATGAACATGTGTCAAAGTAGAAGCAAACAAAGTTGGGGAAAAAGGTTGTGCAATGTAGTTTCATGGGATACAATTATGGTGTGAAAGGATACAAGCTTTGGGATCCTATTGCACAAAAAAATATAGTAGAAGTGTTATTTTTAGAGAAACTAATCATTCTTCTGTTACATTATAGCTAGAATAAAGTAAATAGGAAGATGTGATTCAACTTCCTTCTACACCTGAGAAATTTGAATTGAGGCCTATGGATAGACAAGAAGTTGATGAGAGCTCATCTAGCAACCTCTCTAAATATTCAAAAGAGGAGGAAGAACCTCCAACTTAGATTGTTCATAGGTCTACAATGCATAGAAAACCACATGAAAGGTATTCACCTGATGATTGGAGATCTATTTTTTACTTGACTACTAACATGGATGAACCTAGATCGATAAAATAGGAATTAGGTATGAATGATGTAGAATCTTGGAAGATTGCTATGGATGAAGAAATGGTAGATTTGAAAAAGGATGATACATGGGGTTTACCATAGCTCAAGGAAAGAAAACCTATTGTTTACAAATGGGTTTTGAAGAAAAGGATTAGTTCAAATGGAGGTATTGAGAAGTATGTAAAGAAAGGTTGGTTGCAAAAGGTTACTCTCAAGTTGAGGGTGTTGATTATGGTGAGATTTCTTATGTTGTAAAAATGGCATCCATTAGATTTTTACTTTCTATTGCTATTGCTTATGATTTATAGGTTAAGCAAATAGATGTGAAATCTACTTTCCTTCATGGTGACATGGAGGAGGATATTATATGACAACCAAAACACTACATGGTGAAAGGTAAAAGTAAATTAGTTTACAAATTTAAGAACTATTTTTATGGTCTAAAAAAGAGTCTTAGGATGTGGTACCAAAAATTTGATACATATGTGTTCAATTTGAGATTTGAGCATTCTAAATCAAATCATTATGTTTATTATAAAACTAATGGTGATTGTTTCCTATTTATTGCATTACATGTTGATGATGTTATTTATTGGTTAAGGAAAAGGTATGATTTTAGAACTAAAATATCAACTTGCTACTAAATTTGAAATGAAAGTCCTTGGTGCAATTAGACACACTCTTGGGATGGAAATTAAAAGAGATAGAGTGAACAAAAAGCTATGGCTTGGCCAAAGTAAGTATTTAAATTCAATTTTACAGAGGTTTGATATGCAATATTATAGACCATCATGTGTTCCTTTTTTAGCTAAAACAAAGTTATCTATTTTAGATTGTTCAACATCCCCATTAGAGATGGAAGACATGAACAAAGTGTCTTACTAGAGTGTAGTTGGAATTTTGATGTATTCTATGGTTTGTACTAGACTAGACATTGCCCAAGAAGTGAGAGTTCTTTCCAGATATATGTCTAATCATGGTAGATTTCATTGGTATATAGTTAAAAGAGTCTTCATATATTTGCACAGTAGCTCAGAGTATTGCTTGTGTTATCATAGTAATATGATTGAAGATGAGATTTCCCTCAATATTCATGGTTATGTAGATTTAGATTGGGTTTGGGCGATGTTGATAGCAGACGATCTACCATTTCTTATGTGTTTACTTTATTTGTTGGTGCAATTAGTTGGATGAGTAAGTGATACTAGGTTGTGGTTGCTTTTTTCACTACTGAAGCTGAGTATATGGAAGTTGTTGATGCTTGTAAAGAAGCCATTTTTTTTAAGAAACTATTTTTCAGATATTGGAATAAAACAAGGTGTAGTGATGAACTGAAACATAAGTGTGGAGAGATGATTTTTATGGGGGAAATATTCTTGCAGGCTCATGGCCTATAATAGGACATAATTTGCTTGCATGTTGTTGCCTTCTTTATGCATGTGTGAGGGGATTGTAGATTGCCATTCAGGGGACATTTATTGGCTTGAGGTGGGATCTTCAGTGCATGAGCGTTGGGCTTTGTTTTTGAATTTCTCTTGGGGTTTTTGTTCATTTTTTATAGGGTACTTGGACTTTGAGGAGGTATAAGGTGGTTTCTTTTGGTTCAGTTTTCCCTATTCATGGCTTCTGGGGAAGTAAAATAATTTTTAAACCCACTATGGATTTTAGACCTTCACTACATTTATATTCTCAATCTTCTTCAAACTTTTACGTTGAGAGGAAATTATACTATAAGGCTTTAGGTGTGGAGGGGATGGCTTCATTTGGAGGTCCTCATATCTCAAAAATTAATGGATGTTTGGAGTGGGCCGGGATAGACAAGTTTTGGTGATTCAACCTGAGTCCATTATGGATGATGTTGAATATTATTTGAATCATGCTTTATTATTCAAGTTCATGGGGATGCACATATCGCTTCCATTTTTGGAGACTTTGGCTAGAAGGACATGGAGCCTTGAGGGTGAAATTGAGGTGGTGCTACTGGCCAACATTTTTTTATGGTCATTTTTAACTGTATGGCTAATCACAACAAATTTTTCAAGGGAGGCCCTTATTTTCACAATTAGATTGGCTTGATTATTAAACCTTGGCATATTGGATTCAACCCTTTTGAGAAGCTTCCAAATTGAGTTCCTATTTGGGTGCATTTCCCTAGGTTCTTGATTGAATTTTGGTGGAATGACATATTACATATGGTTATTCTATTTCTCGGGAAACTAGTTGGCCCTTCTCAACAAACACAGGATAAGAAGGTAATGGATTTTTCTTGTATTTTTGGAAATTGGATTGCATCAAATGGTTTTCATTAATGTCAACACAGTACCAAATGTATGAGACATTTATCGAAAGTTATTCCTTATCAAATATTTTCTTCATCAATGAACCGATGCATTGGTTTTTGGGTCCGGATTCTACCACAAGACAAGTTATGAATCTGATGTCTTAACTATGTCATTATGATTCACTCAAACAACTATATTCAGGATCTTGAGAATTTTTTTGTTGGGAGGAATAAGTTATCAATGACAGAGTTTAACTCTGTACACTACAATTATTTGTCTATTCAGTATATTTGTGCAAGAGACACCGCACCTTCTTATGAAGAAAATTCAGATGTTATGGTTCCTATGGTTATCTCTCAAATGTTAATATGATGTGAATATGATGTTACATTGTATTCGAAAGTTCTTTGAACATTTGAATATTTTATGTTTGGGTCCCAGTCTTGGCCGACTTGACACATGTTATGTATTAAGAAGAATGAATCTACCTTGGGGATTTTTTGTATAGATCTTAGCCAACTTAATATGATGTACTATATAAATTATATATAAGCTTTTTTGAAGTGGAGAAGTGAAGAAGAGTGAGTGAGAAGTGTGTGTGTGAGTGTGGAAGAAATGTGCAAGAGGATACAAGACTAATTTTTTTATCAATTGAAGACCGAAATAGAATTATTGAGCAACTGCTAGGAGAAGCAGTAATACTTATACAAAGCTTCATTTGGAACTAAATTCTACACAAGGAAGGTGTATTCCATAATTTCATACTTTTGGCAGTGATCCATAACTTTTATATTCTAGCAATAAGCCATCCTTTGTATCTTTGGGTTGTAGCCTTGTTGGATAGTGAGTCCTTGTTCTGGACAGTGAGTCCTTATTTTAGACAGTGATCCTTTTTTTAATAAATTTTGATATTCTCACCATGGTTTTTCCCTCATTGGTTTTTCCACATAAATCTGGTGTTATTGTGTTTATGTGATGGTTTTCAGTTTCTACTCTTGCACTTAATGTTTAATCATTTAAGAAGTGTTAAGGTTTTGTTTTGATAAATTATTTAAGGGTTAATTTGGGGACAACTGATTCACCCCTCCTTAGTTGTCTAGTTCAAAAATTGGTATCAGAGTCTAGTCCGTTGGAATGAGTTTAATAGCTTGAAGGAGATCTTGGTAGGTTGAAAAAAATGGTGAAGGGGTCCGAATTGGATGAAGAATTAAGAGCAAAGACTACAGAGTTTAAAAATAAAGATTTGAAAGAAAATGTTAAGAAAGTAGATGAATGCATTTATAAACTAAGGAATCAATTCTAGAAGTTCAAGTTGAAACATAAAGAAGTTAACTAGGAACTAAAGGAACCAAAGGAGATTGTTGAGAAACTAAGAATGAAACTTGAAGAAAGAAAAAGAGTGGAAGAGAATCTGAAATTGGCAATTGAACTAGCAAGATAGAGGAAGGATACTTGAAAGAGTTTATTAATTAGAAGACAGAAAAATGTGATAAACTTGAACAAGAAGTAGTAACCCTAAGCGCTGATCTAGAAAAAGCAAAAGCTTATGAAGAAAGGTTCAAGAAAAGTTCTACAATGCTTGATGAATTGATTTCATATCAAAAACTTGCAAATGATAAAGGTGGTCTAGGACTTGAAGAAGGGAAAAGCTCAAAGACTAAACTAGTTTTCAACAAAGTGGACAATCAAAGGAAATTTCAAGGCAATACTTATCAAAAGAAGAACCGAAGGAACAATACTCAAAGGTTTCTCATCTAACAACCTAATGCTCAAAGGTACCCATCTTTTAATGAATTTTGTTTCTCATATAGTAAATTTAGACATAGAGCAACAAAATGTAGAAATAGAATGAGTCAAAATATTGAATTCTTTGCTAGAAAATGTTATGTTTGCAACAAGTTTGAACATAGAGCTACCAAATGTAGAAGCCAAATGATGATGAACAAGTTTAATACTAGTAGAAGGATTCAATATTTTCAAGGATATTGTTACATATGCAATATCTTTGGACACAAGGCTAATCAATTTAGGTCAAGGATGAATACGAAATCACTTGATCAAGGATATGTTATGTGCTACACTTGAAAAAAAATAGGACACATCTCAAAATTTTGTAGGAGCAAAGTTGGGAAGAAAAATAATCTGAAACAAAAGATTAAGCCTATGAAAAAGATAGATCTCGAAGAAGTAAGGAGAGAGATGGAAAAAATTTGGAGGAAGACGGAAGAACTTGACAACAAGGATGAATCAAATAACCCTGTATCTGCATTTGGTGCAGATACCTCTTTCAAGAATTGAACCTAGTAGTGGTTTCAGGGGGAGCAGTCACAAAAAAATCTAAGAAGCCGTTGGTGTATGAGGTGTCATGTGATGGCACAAGGATAAGTGATGTGAATCTTTATTTTGAAGGAAATGGAAAAAAAATTGGTAGAAAAGAAGCAAATCAAGAAAACTGTAGAGATCTTCTTGGTTTACAGTGTATCTCATAAAGTAGTTGGCAACTTAAAAGCTAAAAAGCAATAAATACAAAATTAGGGAAAAATTAGATAGATTAAAAAAAACACCATGACTTGGAGAAAAAGGAAGATTGTGGAAATGAGTCTATTGTACCAAGTTCCAATATAGAGGCTTCATCATCCGAAAATTGATCTAGTAGCTCTGGCTAAGGGGAAGGTACTGATAGAGTAAAGTGCTAATGATGATGTCATAAGTGATAAATTAATTTTTGCAAGTTAAATGAGGAAGTTGAGTGATCATTCTTTTTCACATTATGAATTGAACGAGCTAAGTAAAGTGTAGCTGAGAGATAAGGAGTTAGGGTTGTTGGAAAGCAAAAGTATGAAGAACAAACACAAAAGTTCAAGAGTCTAGGGCACTTCAAATTCATACTATAGTCGACCCTGTGATAAGGTATGTGGCTTATGGAATTTCATATAAGATTTATTTTAGAAATGGGGAAGGTTCTAATTAGGCAATTTTTGTTTACATTGTGCATCAAATGGTTGAAAAGAATGAGGATTTCAAATTGTCTAAGTTATTAAGGAATCAATTAATGAAGAACATTACTATGACAAAGAATGAAAATTAGCCTTTTCATTTTGGATCTCTAGTTATATGTTTGATGATGTATTTTTTGAAGTCATTACCATTGAAAGAGAATGTTGTGTGGAAGTCAGTTGTACTGGTTGGGAAGCAGGTCTACCAACTTACCTAGAATGTCTAGTAGAGAAGGAAAAGATTTGTAAAGAATACATTGCAATCAAAATAAATGCATGGAGCTCTAGTATGGTTTCTAGTCCAATTGAGATGTCTGAGGCAAGATCTTCCTTCGGGAAGAGGAAAGAAAGAAGAGTCATTTCAAGTTCCCCTCCAAAAATAAAGAAGCTAAAGATAGAGGAGAAGAAAGAAGAAAAGTCCTGAAGTAAAGACTACAAAGGCATTTGAAGTTGTTGATAAATTGTTGAAAAATGAAGTTGCACGAGACGTCAAACTTTTTATAGTAATTTTTTTTTTCTTTCAATTTTTTTGTGTGTATATATAACTTGAAACTTTAGTGCATGGATATATTTTTTTTCCAATTTTGATAAATATATATTTTTAAATAAATATTAAAATGTGCATGAATCAAAAAATAGTTGTTTTCGTTGGACGTCGACTTTCATATTAAATATTTATCTAGAATGGAAAAAAAATCATACCATCTTGAAATAGATTCTTTTATCTAGTGCATCATACATTTTTAAATTTTTTTTAATAAGTGTTAGTATTTTTCCTTGGCATTGTAATCAACCTAATATTTTGTGCTAATAACCTACTTTTAGCATTTGAAAATAAAAAATAAATATAAATAATAATTAAACTATTAAAATAAATACATTTTTGAAAACTACACTTATATATCTACAAAAGGGTATTTTTTATATTTTAAAAAAAATGTTATTTACATTAGCAGGAGTTATTGAAACTTCAAGTTTTTCAAATAATTTTATATTTTTGGTAAATTGAACTCAAAGTGGTGCTCCATATATTTTTATCCAACAATTTTAGTTGAAAAAGTTGTGGAAGTATCTAACTTAGCTAGAATGAATCTTACTAGATCATATGTTTACCAAAATTGTTTTTTAGTTAGAAATACTTAAATTCAGACTTTGTGTTGATAAGTTGGCTGAAAGTGTGACACAAATTTGTGCTTTTACTTGAGATTCAATTGGATTTGCAAGAAAGATGTGGAAATGCACAAAAGAGATTGAATGAGAGCATAAATGATTTGAATACATGCATCAAAAGCGTAAACAATGTGTATAGGTATTCTCTCTGGTGGCCTACTGCTATCGAAAACTGCAGAGAAAAAATCAATGCTATTGAGCTTGAGCTTGATTCTATTGAAAAGACATAATATCCTTATTGATAGGGATGGAGTGAAAAAGTAAAGGATCAATTCCTTATTGTCTAAACTTGCATACATTCTAGTATAGAGGGATAGTATTGTGAAGGCATTTTGGAAAGTCAAAGAGATAATTGAATTGAGATTGGAACAACTTTCCAGTCTTCTAGTGGAAGCTGAGGAAAATGAACTAAATATCACTATCCCAAATACTCTTATGGAAACAATTGATTCGATAGTGATGAATAATAGTATTTGTGTAAAAATCAGATTGTCAATGGATTTGTGGAAGACATTTCTTCTAAAATTAAAAGAAAAATAAAAAAGAGATATTTTAGAAGGATTGAGGTGAAGAACCATTTTTTATATCATTTTTTTTAAGTCTATTTTTTGTAGAAAATTTTGGTGTAAGGTGGAGATAAATCTTCCTTTCTTTTTTCCATTGATGTCAAAGGGGATAGAGAACATGTGAAAAGAATGGAAATTATTACAGCTCATCAAAAGGGGAGAACTACAAAGGATGTTGTTGTTGTATTTTCACATCTTGTGTTGCCATCAATGAAAAAGGGGGAGATTGTTAGAAATTGAATTGCATCAAATGGTTTCCATTGATGTCAACACAATACCATATGTATGAGACATTTATAAGAAGCTATTCCCTATTAAAGATGCTCTTTATCAGTGAACTGGTGCATTGGTTTTTGGGTCCGGATTCTACCACAAGACAAGAGCTATGACTCTGATATCTTAACTATGTCATTATGATTCACTCAGACATTTATATTTTGGATATTGAGAAGTTTTTTGTTGGGAGTACTAAGTTATCAATTACAGAGTTTAATTTTGTACACTATAGTTGTTTCTATGTTTGATACATTTGTGCGGGAGACACCGTACCTTCTTATGAAGAACATTTAGATGCTATGGTTCCTATGGTTATCTCTCTGATGGTAGTATGATGAGAATCTGATGTTGCATCATATTAAAAAAAATTGACCATTTGAAGCTTTTATGTTTGGGTCCCAGTCTTGGCCAATCTAACACATGTTATGTATTAAGATGATTGAATCTACCTTGGGGATGTTTTGTATAGATAATAGCCGACTTAATATGATGTACTACATGAATTATATATATATATATAAGATGTTTTGAAGTGGAGAAGTGAAGAAGAGTGAGTGAGAAGTGGGTGTGAGAGTGTGGAAGAAAGGTGTAAGAGGATCTGAGCGTAAAGGTTTTATCAATTGAAGAATAGAATAGAATTATTGAGCAACTACTGGGAGAAGCAATACTACTTATACAAAGCTTCATTTGGAGCTAAATTATACACAAGGAAGGTGTATTCCATCAGTTCATACTCTTGGCAGTGAGCCATAACTTTTATATTCTGGAAATAAGCCATCCTTTGTATCTTCGGGTTGTAGCCTTGTTGGATAGTGAGTCCTTGTTCTAGATAGTGAGTCCTTATTTCTGGCAGTGAGCCTTTTTGTAATCGATTTTTATATTCTCTATAGTGTGAGTTAATCCTCACCGTGGTTTTTCCCTCATTGGGTTTTCCACGTAAATTTGGTGTTATTGTGTTTATGTGATGGTTTTCAGTTTCTACTCTTGCACTTAATGTTTAATCATTTTAGAAGTGTTAAGGTTTTGTTCCATAAATGATTTAAGGGTTAATTTGGGGACAATTGATTCACCCCCCCTCTTAGTTGTCCAATTCAACATGTATTTGTGTTGAAATAGATTTGAGCAATCCTATTCCATATTCTCTAGAAATTTATGTGGTTTCTTCCTCTTGGGTGCAACAGTAGGACTATGAGACTCTCCCCTTCCGTTGTTGGTTGTGTCACGAGTATGGCCATTTGAAGAAGAGATGTCCTTAGAACCACTCTTCAGAGCTCCTTTTGAACCAACTTCCCCATACCCCTCCCAAGGTGGACAAGGGTAAGGATCCTATTTGGGGTGAAGTGGCTGATAAAGAGGGTTTCATTCCTATCAAACCTCATAACAAGAATTGTGGATAGAAAATAACTTTTAGGGAGAGGCAAGAGGAGGAAGCTTTTACTAGTTTTGATGTTTTGGATTATCTTAGCTAGTAGGAGGTGAACCCCAGTATGATGCTTCTGAAATAGGGCATTTTAGAGGAGGTTTTAGAGGGTTCTAAGTCAATTGATCTTCAAAACCTACAAGAGGAAGGTATGTCACTTGCCCAAATGGATATGGATCTAAGTACTATGGTTTTGACTAGTCCTATAATGCCTGTTTCTTTGGAAAGGACCATAGTTGGGAATGCATCCCATCTGGAGAAGATGGCATTAGAGTCAAAGAAAGGAAATAAGGCTCCTCTTCCCCTTAGGCTCTTTCAGAAAAATGAAAAGAAAGGGGTTAATGAGAAACTACTTAAGGTTGGGAGGAAGAAGGATTTGGAGAAGATTAAGATGATGGGTGAAACATTGGTTGAGTTAGGATCTATGAAAATTCTTGACTCTCACTTTTCCACCTCTTAGAGATGATTATTCTATCTCAGAATGTGAGGGGCTTGAACAACGACCCTAGATAAAAAAAAAATTCATGACTAGGTGTGAAGAATTCATCAAATATGAGTAGTTTAGTGCCCAAACTTTGGTGGAAGGGTCACGAGTATTGTATTGGTATGTAGGGTAATGTTGGGGGTGTGGAATTCCTATTGAGCCTATTGAAGAGTTATCCTCTTTGGTGGGTTGCTATTAGGTCTTCTATTTCTATGGTTTTTATGAGTTTGGAGTCAAGAGAGAAAATTATTTGATCCAACATTTATGCTCCAATTGACTTTCCTGGTAAGCTTTATATTTGGTCTCACATTCAATTTATCTAAAGTATTGCTCCTAGTTTTCCTTGGGTTGTTGCTGGGGATTTTAATTCTATTACTAAGCTAGAGGAAAAGAAGGGTGGTATGTTGAGTTTGGAGCCATCTTCCTTTCTTCTTAGAGAGAATATTTCATCCTTAAAACTAGTTCAAATAAAACCTAGAAATGGTCAATTTATTTGAAATACTAGGAGGTGTGGTAAGGGTTATATTGCTAAGAGGCTTGATAGATTTCTAGTTTCTTATTTTTGGATAGGCGGATCTTAGTCTTCCATCTCAGAGATTCTAGATTGGAGGGCTTCTAATCATTGGCCAATCAAGCTTTTTGCTTCCTTGGCTAGTGTTTCCCATAATCCTCTTTCAAGTTTGAACTCATGTGGCTATAGGACTCCTCTCTTCAGGAATTTATGGCTAAGTGGTGGCAGCATGGTATTCCTAATTTTGGCATGGCTATGTACTCTTTTGTCAAGCAACTGTAGTTTGTGAAGTATCAACTCAAAAGGTGGAATAAGTAGTATTTTGGTAACGTCTTTCATGCTAAAGTTGATGCTCATGCTAGTTTGGATGCCATTATATCAATAATTAGGGAGCATGGATTGTTGAAGGAATATCTCTTGGAAGAATCAAATACTTTGAAAACAATGGACGAGAGTGAGTTGTGTGAGGAGATTTATTTGAAATAGAAGGCACATGTTGTGTGGTTACATGAAGGGGATCGAAACACTGCCCTTTTCTTCAAATCTGTGAAGGACAAGAGACATGGTAATTATATCTCTCATCTTGTGAATTATATGGGAAATCATCTATCCTCTCAAGAGAATATCTCCAAGGAGGCTTCCTAGTTTTTTACTTCTTTGCTCAGGGAGGACTCCCCTGATGTGGGAGAGGATGAAAATCATATTCTTGCATGTATTCCTTCTTTGGTCTCAAGGGAAATGAATGAGAATCTTATGTCTTATCTCTCTAGAAGAATTGGAGATTATCATCTTTTAGATGAAGAAAGGAAAGGCACGAGGACCTGATGGGTTTCCAATTGAGTTCTTTTAGGAATTTTGGAAAATCATCAATTTGGACTTATTAGAGGTGGTGCATGAATCTTAGGGGAATAAACAGATGTTGAAGGTGTTGAACTCTAATTTTATATCCATTATTCCCAAGTGTGAAGGGATGAATAGGATGAGTATGTTCAAGTCCATTGCTCTTTGTAACATGGTTTATAAGATTATATCTAAGTTGATTGCATAAAGGCTGAAGTATTGGATTCATAGGCTAGTCTCTAAGGAACAATGAGGCTTTGTGGCTGATAGGAAAATCTTGGATGGTGTGGTGATCACTACTAAAACTATCCACTCTACATGGCGACCTCTGAGGAAAAATATATATTTATAAAAATAGATATGGAAAAATCCTATGACAAGGTCAAATATTCCTTTCTAGATACAAAAAGTTCTTGGGGCTTTTGGTTTTCCAAAGGAGTGGGTTACGTGGGAAATGATTTGTATCATGTCCCCTTCCTTTTCTATTTGGTTAATGGGGAGCCTTCCCCCCTATTTAGGGCTTCAAGAGGTCCTCTTCAAGGGGATCCTCTAGCTCCGTACCTATTTATTCTCATGGTTGAAGGTCTACAGAGAGCCATTAAGAGCCATTTTAATCAAAAATTGATCCATGGGTGGAACTAGGGTATTGGCCTTCCTCCTTAGTTGCACCTGTGATTTTTTTATGATAATTCTTTGATGGGTTGTTTGGCCAAGATCAGGGAGGCTACTAACTTCCTTAATGTTTTTTATTTCTACCTCATAGCCTCTGGACACAGATCAATGAAGGTAAATCATCTATCTTCTTCTTCAACACTCATGTGCTTATTCAACAGTGGATAGATTGTATCCTCAAGTTTCAGATTGGGAAATTGCCTTTGATTTATCTTGGTATTCCTCTCTCTATAGGTCCCTTTCCTGAGGGATCCTAGCAGAATATTCTTGACAAGTTTCATGTGAAAGTGAATCATTGGACTCACAGGTGGTTTCTTCTAAAATTAGTGATACATGCTCTTCCCAATTACAAGTGTATGTTACAAGTTGTTCCTTCAAGTTTTATTAGGGATTGGACTCTCTCAAAAGGAAATTTCTTTGGGTTGGTAACTTGATGTCCTCGAAGTGAACTCTGATGAATTGGGAGATTATTTGTAGATTGAAATAGCTTAGTGGTCTTGGGTTGCAAGTTAGCCTTTCTAGTTTGGCATTATCTGCCAAGATTTACTAGAGAAGGTGCATAGAACAAAACCAAGTTTGGGAAAATATTATTTATAACAAGTATCTAAAGGGAGTGGAAAAAGAGGAGGTTCCTCATTATCCACTCTTAGGTAAGGTCTCTGTGATTTGGGGAACTATTAAGAAAGGTGCTAAGTTGATTAAGGGAGGTTTGTTTTAAATTTACAATAGGGGGTATGATGCTCTCTTTCGGTTTGACTCTTGGGATGGTTAATCTAGTATCACGACCAACTATCCTAAATGCAGGGATACTTGGGCCTTTCCTGGGAGGGTGGGTTTGGGTGTTGGGTTGGAATGTTTCCGAAGTCACAAGTCTCCATGGTTTGGGTTTGAGATATCAAGTGGAGGTGTGAAGACATGGGTATTCTCAGGCATAAGCTCTTGGGTCCATTCAAACATTCTCATTCATGGCAATTGATAGCTTTTGAATTTGTTTGTTGTTTTTCCTCTAGGTCTTATTTATTTATTGATTCAATGTTTGGTATTTAGAATTGATTATTTCTATCTATTCTCTATAACGTTCATTTGAAATGATTTCATTTTGTTTAAATTCCAAGTCTCGTCTAGTTCTTTTCAAGGTGAAGCCAGTTCCCTGATTTGTTTAGAATTTTGCGTCCACTGTAATTAAAGGTGCATTTCTAAATTCTTAAATTATTCGATAGTCTTCTGTTTGATTGAAGTAATTTTGTTTGTTGAGTTTTAGTCCACTCTCTTGAATGTTCATTCATCATCAATTTGAAGTTCATGTTCTTTTTTTATTAGGTTTCTCCATAATTCCAGTAATGTCTTTTATTGTTTTATTTGGGCTACAGTCACAGAATGAGTTTTGGTATTTAGAACATAGGCGGCCTATCTGTGTTGGGTCCACATCTTTAAAGGTTGTTGTATCGCGTCTCCAAACTTGAACTTTGTTGCTTGAGTTTAGGATTATGTATAATTCCAATCTTAATACTCATCCTTATCATTTGCCCTAAAATTTTGACCTAACCCTAATTCTTATTGCAACATTTCAATCTTGATCATTGATTCTAGGGTTTTTTGTCATCTTCTCATCCTGGCCACACATTCAAAATTGCAGTTTTTATAAAATGGCAATTTTATTCTTATTTTGCCCTCTGGGAGGCTCTTGGTCTCTCTCTCTCTCTCTCCATCTCATGCTCATTTTCTGTCAACTCATGGTCATTGTCATTTGCAGTCATTGCCATTGTAGTCTATTGTCAAGTCATTTCTTTTAGTAAAATCCTTCAAAACTTGCTTAGGGCTTTGTCATTTGTCATAGTTGCTCATACAAATCTGAGGGCATCTCTATTTACAGCAAGCTAGGAGGTGTAACAAAGGTGAAGCATGGAAGATGGAGACTTAGGGTAACTTTGTTCCTTTTGTTTTCATGATTATTTCCTTTGTACTTTGTTATTTCATTGGAATTTTAATGTTATTGTGCTAACCCCTTTAACAAAATTAGGATTTTCCCTTGATTACAGAAGGATCTTAGGGATTGGATGATTGGGGGTTTGGATGAGGATCAAGATGATTTAAGTAATATTCTTGCAAGTAGATACTATAGTTCTATAAGGGAGAAAGGTATTTTGGCGTGGGACCCTGATCCTAAGGGTGTCTATAGGTGGATAGTGGCTATCAGGAGCTAATTTATTAGAAGTATGGAGGGTTGGAAGTATCTTGGTGGAAAAACATTTGGAACAAGCTCTCCTAGCCCAAGTGTAATTGCTAGTTGTTTGGAAGCTTTCCTATTTATATATGTTTGACTTGGGATAATCTTCACAAATGTGGTTTCTAGGGTCCTTCGATTTGGGCACTCTACAATTGTTCCAAGGAGGATTTATCCCACTTGTTTTTTTTATGCCCTTTTGCTTTGCTTATCTGGAACTTTTGGTAGGTGTACCTAGAGATAACCCCATGTTCATGATTCTACTTTGATTGACTTCATGAACATTTTTGGGAGGCCCTCGACCATTGATTCTTTCCTCCATATTGTTTGGACTATTGGCCCCACTTTTAACCTTTGCTAGATTTGGCTTGAGAGGAACTATAGAATTTTTTGGGGTAGAAATTTGATGACTCAATAGGTTTGGAAAAGAGTTGTTAGTATGATACAAGAGACTATGGAAGCTAAGTGTGAAGTGTCTTATCCTTTGGAAAGAGGAGATGAAGAGATTGTGAATAGTTTGGGTTTGTGGGGCTTAAGTTTTGACTCTTTTTGTGTTAGAAGGGGGCATCGTGCCAAAGGGAAGATTCAAAGAGATAGGGGATGGTCCCATCCTTTGTGGGAAATTTTAAAAATCAATACTGATGGTTCTTTAAGGGGTAATCCTAGGCCTGGTGGTATTGGAAGAGATAGTTCTGGTAGAGAAATTTTCTTCTTTTATATTGATAAAGGGCAAGAGTTCAACCATCTCATGGAAGTTTTAGTGATTCTAGTGGCTATTAAAAAATCTTGTTCTCTTGGGTGGCGTAAGGTTATCTGTGAGTCCAAATCTCAAATTATGGTCAATTTATTGAATGTGTAGAATTTGGATGGGGTTAATTGGAAACTAGCTTTCATTGTCAAGCATATCTTGCATTTGAGTTCCATAATGGAGTTGGTTTCTTTCACTCGTAATCCTCAGGAGTGGAACAATGTTGTTGATTATTCGGCTAAATAGGCTTCAAAGCAGAATGGTGGATAGCAAGGTGGAAGGTAGGGAGAAGTTATCCAAGAATTATTCCCATGATCTTGAGAGTCTCATTTTGAAAGATGTGGGTGGTTGATGTCTTTTGATGGTTGGTTTAGTTGCTTTTACTTTTCTAATCTTTCTTGGGGTTCTATGTTTCTTGGTATTCTTTCAAGGAACTTGTTTCGTCCCTTATTGTTCTATACTATTATTCTTGTAGTGGCAATAAATTTTTATCCTCTTTATTAAAAAAATAAGGTGTTACAATTTATTGCAATAGTTAAAGTGTGATATGTCTAGCTAAGAACCCAACATTTCATGCCAAGGCCAAGCACATCAATGTAAAGTATTATTTTGGTAGAGATATGGCCAAAGATGATAGGGTGAAGTCGGTTAAGGTAGAGACTTTGATGAATGTTGTTTATTCTTTAACTAAGATTGTGAGCATAGAGAAGTTCATATGGTGTTCAAAGTCTATGGACCTTTCAATCCTTGGAAATTAAGAGATGATGTTTATACACCCTCATGTTGCTCTTGCAAGGTGTTCAATAAGTGGGAGATTTGTTGGGAAAATTTGTCTCAACCTTGCAATTACATAATGTTTACTATTGATAGGTAAGTGTGGAGGGGTGAGAGGGAAGGGGGTATTCCACCATGAGGGGTCAAGGGGATCATCCCCCTAACTCGGGGTCCAGGGGTCGCATGTCCCAGTAAGGGCTTAGGGGTAGTGCTCCTGAAAGCCAAATTTTATGTATATTATATTATTATAAATCTAGACTATTCATCATTAGGTCTCAATTTTGATGGTTGATCTTTTGTTGGAATGACTTGCCCTAGAAGGCAACACTATTTTATGAGGGAATTTTATTATGGTTTGTGTATTGTGATGTATTTTCAAAGTTTGATAGATGTTGTGTTGCCTCTAGATCTCTAGTTGGTGATACTCCTATGAGAGCTTTCTCTGCAAGTATATTGTAATCTTCATGATTTTTGAATAATATATTGGGAGAATTTTGCAATGTGGGGTTTTTCTCCTAAAAAATATTTCCCCACATAAATCGTTGTGTTGTGGTATCCATGATATTTATGTTTATTTTTGTTTAAGTTTTTATAACTATTGGAAAGAGTTGTAATATTTTGCATTATCCTCCTCTCAAGATTGGTGTAGGAAGTTGTCTACTACCTTAGCTTACAACTAGTAGGTGGGCAATTGAGTTTGATTGAAGGGACACATTGTTAGAGTAATCATGCATTAGCTATTAATTAATTAATATCTAATTGATTATTATTCTAATTCATTCCATGCACTTAAGCTAAACTTAAGTTTGTACTTTTTGTTAACTAGAGTGAGTTATTATTAGATCATTTTGTCTCATCACATAGGATGATGACACTTTTCATGATCCGATCCCTTTATCATTTATGGCTTCTCTTATAAAACACTCACCCTCATTTTATTATCACTTGTGAAGACTCTTGAGGTTCATTCTGTATTTTTCTTAGTTGAGGATATAATTGATTATTATTTGCAACTCTCTTGCATGGAAGGTTTTTTTGTTCGTTGTTTTCTCTCACATCTCATGTTTATTCACAATTATAGCACACATGTGAATCTTTTATGTTGCAATAGTTTTATGTTGTTAGGAAATAGGGATATTGGATGGATCTGATTTGATGTGATGATGGGATATATGGGTTTCATTAGTATTCATGTGGAATTTGGTCCTTTGCAAAAAAAAATTAAAAGTACAATCGATGATATATGCCCAAGAGTATTTGTTTTATCTATTTTAAATTGTGGGTGCATTTTTTCATGCTACAAATCATAGATGAGCAACTTAGATTGTTTTTGGGTTGTATTAGATGGTTTATGAATAGTCTTTGACATGTATGATTGTGATGATGTACCTCTTTTTGGGACAAACATAAACCATTTTTAAATCAAATTTTATCTATACAATAATTGGTCAATTAATGTTTACTTTTTGAATATTTTTTTTTTTGAAAATGGTTAATAAGATGCTCCATTGTGGGGCCCAATGAGGACTACTTCTATCTTATGTTACCAAAATATGACAAGAAAGTGTCATTTCTTTTCACGACGATCGAAAAATGTTTTTCATCATCAACCATTATTTCTATGCCGACTGGACATTTGCAAGCCATTGTTGATAACAAAAATCACTGATTTGTCAAGTATTTTCCATACCTATCAAAGAATCGACATCATTAACATGATATAGATGCACATGGGTGGGTCGAATGGATTAAGGTTAACTTGACTTACAGATTGATATCGTTCAACATTTAAAAAAAAAGAGCTCGTACAATAAAACATTAGTTTTTAATGTCATGTTCTTATATTTTTGTTTAATGTCATGCAACCCTTTCTCCATCAAAATACTTGACTATGCTTTTACTATGATGGTTTTCTAAATAATTAGAATCTTAGTAATATATCTAAAACAATTATTTTATTAAGTACTTTATTTTTTAATTTTTTAAATATTTATATGAGGTGTCTCATTTTCCTCACAATCATGAGAATTCAATCATATATTTTTAAAAAGAGCTTTTTCCTATAAAAATGATAAAATTAGCATGTGTTTATAAAACTATTTAATGATTATTAGCATGTGTTTATAAAATTATTTAATGACTAAATCAATATATTTTTAAACATAGTTTTGTTATTTGCATGGAATTTTTTAAAATAGTTTTGATATTTATTTCAAAAATATAAAATTATTTAATTTCTCTTCAATGAAAAAGTGATGTAGGAGCATAACGCTCCACCCCCTCTCTTGGTCGACATTGTTTCATCAATGGGACATTCTGTTAGGTTCCAGTGGTGCACCGATAGTCTGATAGGTCCTATTGCCTGATATGCCTTTGTGAGGTAAGGGATATTGACATCTAAGCCTACGTCTCTAAGGATATTAGAGCTAATAGAGGTATAAAGGGCACCATAATCTCTAATTCCTCGATGCCTCTGATATAACATGGTCATGTGATTCTTCAATAATTTGGTAGAACGATAGGAGTGTGAAGCTGGTTGTGGGACCTGACAGGATAAGGATGACATGAGGTCATGATGACATGGGAGACAATGAGGACAAACAGATGCATGACATGATGGGATTAGGTAATCCACATCAGTGTTATGGATTATGATGCATGATGTGGCAATGGAATGATGAACAAAGCATATGGTGGACCTACATTGAAATGATGTGTTGATCGGTAGGACCAAGCTTCATCGGTAGGACGCATGAGATGGTCACAATGATACAGTGATAAGATGGAGTGACAATGTGATATTGGTATGACATGGTGATATCAGCGGAAGGTGAACTAGAGTCTCATTGATAGGGTGATGGTGGTAGTGTGAACAGTAAGATATGAGTGACGGTCGATGGTGGTGGAATGCGAATGAGATCATGACACC
>VDFB02161810.1:0-28394 GCA_007258455.2 Sequoia sempervirens
AAGTTGGTCTCCTTCCCCCATTCCCAAAAGAAAATCTTGTGAAGAGAAGCACACGCCTCATAAAAAACTCAACTTGACCTCCTTAGGGCATAAGATGCATAAAAATCCTCAAGGAAAAAAGTTTCCAGTAATGAGGATGCTATGGCCGAGAGGGAAATCACCATCATATCTTCGACGAGGGAGAAATCTAGCTGGGGGTAGAACAATTTGAGAACAAAGAAAAAGATAAGGCCAAGAGGTGAAGGTCTGCTAGAATTGCAAAGGGTTGTGCAAAAATCACAATAATCTTATTCCTAAAAAAGGGGAAAATGTGGAGATGGAAAATGTTGAGGAGAATAATGATGATGAGGAGGACTATCAACCTCCTTTAAATGAAGAGCTTGAAATTGAGGATATGAGCGACCTTCCTCAGAAGGATGATGAGGAAGAAGAGAAGGATGACAATGAGGAACAAGAAGAAGAGGAAGCCTTTGTGGCTAACTCTCCCAATAATGAGATGACTGACTATGTGGCCAGTGCTGAGGAGGGTGTGATTGGGGAAGATATTTATGAAAATACTGAAGATAAGGAGGAGAGCTTGAGAGATGATTGGGGAGAAAATTAAGAGAAATTTGTTTACATGGTCCAATGGGAATCTCTTTTGGATTATGTCAGTGGTGACCTTGCTGAACTCAAGAAAGGGTGGAAGATATGGAGAGGATAATGCAACAGTAGGACAGTTGTAATAACAGCAAGGAAACAAATTCACAGAATTCTCAACTAATACCAAATTAGAGTGCAAAAGATGGAAAAAGCTTTGGAGAATTTGGTGAATATTACAGATGGTATCATGAAAAAGGCTATAGTTGGTGTGGTTACTTGTCAGTCAAGGATTAAAAATCAGAAAAAGAAGAAAGGTATTGAGGAGGATCAATGGGAATCTATCAAAAAATAGAAACAATCCAAGCATTCTCTGGAGATAGCTTGTTAGGAGGAGTCCATGGACTCCTTTAAAAAAAACGAGAATTTTATCTTTTAGTCTGGATTCTCTATGTTTGTTTTTTTGCGTTGTTTCTAAACTGTTAGCTAGTTTGGTGCTTGCCTAGGTGCCAGCTATTGTTTTTTCTTCTCAATTCTGCTATGTTTGCTGGTTGTAAATGGGTTCAAGACCCTTTCTTGCTTATCTTATAAAAAACAATATAATATTCTATTCTAATAATAAATGACCTACAAGACATATCGACAATTAATGATATTCCATCTTGATTCCAAAAACAAATATGTATCATTAAAAAAGATCTCATAAAAATATAATGATAATAATGTCATTTAAAGGTGTATACTAATTATTTTAAGAGTCATTTAAAACGAAATTAATGATGGACCTATACTTTGACTTCAACTTTTTTCATCAATCAAAATGAGAGCAATATATAGTATTTATATATTAAAAGTTAATTACATCAGCACCCAATGACAGGGTGAAAGTATCGAAAAGGTCAATTAAAATATCATAACCAAGCCAGAGCAGAGATACAAGAAGATGACTCGTATAGCTAGCCTTCATCCCTTCCACTAGAACTAGCTCCATCATGCATGACAGACATAGACGAGAGTAGGAGATGCAGGCGTTCGTCAATGTGTTTGATTAGAACATGGAGTGAATTGAACAGAATAAAAGATTGATTGAAAAAGATATCTCCCAAATCCCTTTATAAACTATCTAACCTGAACAGAGTATCAAGCGGAGTGTCATTGCTAAGCCCAGATCGCACTATGGAAAGGGCAGATGCCAAAACAGATGCAGCAGCCAAGCTTTCTTTAGGAAAAATGTCTCCCACCGCACACGAACCAGAATCCAATTTATACCTTTCTAAGGCAGAATCCAGTGCCGAGACTGAAAATAGGAAAGGCTGGATGTAGTTGTCAGAAGCTTGAATTAACTTTATCAACATTTGGTTTTTCCAAATTTCATTCTCTGAA
This sequence comes from Sequoia sempervirens, assembly GCA_007258455.2. Lineage (NCBI taxonomy): Eukaryota > Viridiplantae > Streptophyta > Pinopsida > Cupressales > Cupressaceae > Sequoia > Sequoia sempervirens. The sequence continues at coordinate 1,963 of VDFB02161810.1, forward strand.
TTGGTCTACTTTTTATTTTCCTTCCCTCTCATGAGTGGGTTCTTGTCGTTGCCTTTTGCATAGAACCTCATTAATGTTTCAGTAGTGCATTGAAACTATATAATGTTGTATTCAATTTTTATATGGTTCATTCTTAACTCTTTATTAAAACAAATTTCCAACTAATTCTCTTCATAAAAATTACATGTAATAAAATTCAATAGAAAAATAATTATTCCATTTGGTAATTATTAAAGTAATGTTTTATCTTTTAATGGTCAATGCATTTTTAGGATAGACTTTAGGTTTCCTATGAGTTGTCATCCTTATCTTCTATGGATAAGATTTACCTATGTGTCATCCTTAGCCTTTGTGGATAAGATATTTGTCATCCTTATCCTCTCTGGATAAGATATTTATAATCCTATATAAGGATGTATTTGCTCCTTATTCCTTAATAGATTATTATGCAATCTTGGTTAATTTTTTGTGTGTTGTTTTCGTAATATGGTGTTAGAGCTCAGGTTTTGTAAATTCTTGGGATTGGTGAACGCATAAATCCTACGGACTGTGGCAGTGACGACTTGCACACAAGAGACGAGAAAAACATTCCAAAAGAAGCTGTACAGATTCGTACAAAGGTTTTTGATGATTCTTATTCAAAAAACAATTGTGGGTTTATTTTATGTAATTTTTTTGGCAGATTTTTTTACAAAATTTGTGGGTTTTTTAACAATTAAAAAACACATAGGGTTTTAAGACCTATTTTTTGATGATTTTTTTTAGAAAATTTGTATTTTTTTTCAAAAATTTGTAGATTTTCAAATTTTTCGCGAGGAGTTTTTTCTTGAATTTTTTGCAGGTTTTTTTCTTGAATTTTTTGCAGATTTCTTTTTAGAATTTTTTGCAGATTTTTTTCTGAATTTTTTGTAGATTTTTTCTAGAATTTATTTGTAGCTTTTTCCAGATTTTTTTGCAAATTTTTCTAGAATCTTTTGTTGTTTTATTATAAAACTGTGGGTTTCTAAGCTCTATTTTGATGATTTCTAAAAAAATCGTGGGAGTTGTACCAGTTGATATTCTAGGGTTTTGTGCCAACTGATCACAGAATTTACCTCGTATTTCATGCTTTTGTAAAATAGGAGGGATGGCGTTTTTGTCCAACATCCTGTTGGAAAGTACCTAGAGGTTCAGTGGGAAAAACTACAACACGTGGAAGAAGATGATGCTTACCATCATTGAGTACCACTGTTTGGATGCACTAGTTCTAGTATAAAAGTTCGTCCCACAGTTGCAGGGAACAATCAAAACAAGTATGATGGAGGTAATCGAGAGGCAGTTATGCTTCTCAAGTTATTAGTTACTGATGAGATGTTACAGGAAATACCATTTGGTAAGTCTGCTGCAGAGATCTGAAAGCATTTGAAAGATCTTCATGACACCTCAAATAAGGACAGGAAGAATGATACCTCAGATAAGGACAGGGCTTTCTTCCTGAAGAATATGTTGTTTTCCATTATGATGGATGACAAAGTGTCTTTGCGAGAGCACTTGATGAAAATCAAAGACATTAATGATTAATTGGAGGCCATTGGTTGCAAGATGGAAGAGGAGGATATGGTGGTGATCACACTGAAAAGCTTGCCACGATCTTACAAGCACTTCATCAAAACTCTCAATATTACATCTACCAATGTTGACTTGAAGTTTGATGAGTTGTGCAACAAGCTTTTGCAATAGGATAGGTGGAAGTAGTTTGGGAGCAGCAATGAGTCTCCCAGTGTTGAACAAGCGTTTATTGCCAAGGACATTGGCAAAGGCAAGTCCACTCAGCAGAAAGGATAGGGCAATTCGGAGGAGAGCTCCAAAAATTCTTTCACATGCCATTACTATGGGAAGATTGGTCATATGCCGAAGTATTGGAGAAAGCGGTTGGCTGATGAGAAGTCCAACCAAGAAAAGTCTCAATAGAGTGCTCAAGTGGCAGAGTATATTGAGTAGAAGTCTACATATTATGCATTCATGGCCAGAAGACCATCAGATTATGTGTAGACTTAGTTTAAGTTAGTACAATGACCATTAAGGGAGGGCATTAAAGTAATATTTTATCTTGTAATGTTCAATTTTCTTTTAGGATAGACTTTAGGAGTCTTCTTTAATAAAGTCATGTTGACTTTAGATATTTTTTCTATGAGTTGTATCCTTATCCTCTGTGGATAAGATTTGTCTTTTTGATTTAAATGAGTTGTTAATCTTATTATATGAGTTGCCATCATTATCTTTTGTGGATAAGATATTTATCATCCTTATCCTCTATGGATAAGATATTTGTAATCCTATATAAGGATGCTTTTGCTCCTTATTTTTTAATAGATTATTATGCAATCTTGGTTAACTTTCTGTGTGTTGTTTTTGTAATATGGTTGCTTTATGAGTTGTCAATCTTATCATATGAGTTGTCATCCTTATCCTTTGTGGATAAGATATTTTTCATCTGTATCCTCTATGGATAAGATATTTGTAATCCTATATAAGGATGCTTTTGTTCCTTATTTCTTAACAGATTATTATGCAATTTTAGTTAACTTTCTGTGTATTGTTTTTGTAATATGGTATCAGAGCTCAGGTTTTGTAAATTCTCAAGATTGATGAACGTGTGAATTCTACGGATTGTGGCAGTGACGAATTGTATGCAAGAGACACAAAAGAACGTGCCAAAGGAAGCTATACAAATTCGTACAAAGGTTTTTTACGAATTTTTTCAATAAATTTGTGGGTCTATTTTTTATAATTTTTTGACGAGTTTTGTTTTTTTACAAAATTCATGGGTTTTTAACAATTAACCATCACATGGTTTCAAGACCTGTTAGAATTTTCTATAGATTTTTTCCAAAAAAATTTTGCATAATTTTTTATTTTTTTCATAACTTTTGCAGATTTTTTCTAGAAGTTTTTGCAGATTTTTTCTAGAATTTTTTTGCAATTTAACCAATTCCTACTCAATAACAATCCATAAATATGGTATTTTTCAAATTCATAAAGAATGAAGTTAGGAATTACTTCAAATTTCACTATATAATTATGAAATATCTATTGATTATAATTGCAGAAGCAAATGAAAAAGAAATTACAGAAATTAAAATAATCACAGAAACAAGAACACAATATTTATAGTGGTTTGCCCAAAGATGGCTATGTCCACTTTCAGGGATTATCTCTTTATTAATTCTCCAGTGATTACATATTCAACCAACAACTTATTTATAAAACAGTCTCAACACCAATAATTGGAAAAATCCATTCGAAACAGACAACTTCTAAATTGCGAACACATGCCAAAAGAAGTTATTACAAAGAAGGCAACTGTTTCAAATTGTGAGAGAAACTTGCTGATTTGGGCTTCACTGAACCCAACAATCTCCCACTTGAAGACATAATTGCTGCTCAGAGATATCCCTCCGCTGCAAATTTTTGTCAGAGCTGCGCAAGTCCGAGAGCAGCTGTATAGAATTTGAACTTCTCCCTGGGGTACTACCTTTGTCAACATGTTAGCTGGATTCAACTTCGTGTCAATTTTCTCCACCTGCAGCTTGCCCTCTTCAATAGCATGGCGAATGAAATGATATCACAACTCTATATGCTTAGTCTGATTGTGAAAGGAAAAATTCTTGGACAAGTGAATAACACTATTGTTATCACAAAACAGAGTAAAAATTGATTGCTTACACCATAATTCACCTAACAACCGTTGCAACCATATCATTTCCTTTGCTCCTTCAAAAAGAGCAATATATTCTACCTCAGTAGAAGAAAGTACAACCACCTGTTGCAATCGAGAAACCTAACTGATTGCTGCCCCAGCAAAAGTGAACACATAACCGGTAGTAGAACATCTTTTATGCAGATCTCCAACCATATTTGAATTTACATAACCTCGTAGGTGAGTGTCCTTACCACCAAAACATAAAACACGATCAGAAGTACCTTTTAAATATCGAAAGATCCACTGTACTACCTACCAATGTGATTTACCTAGATTACTCAGAAATCTGCTCAACTCCCACTGCATGAGCAATATCTGGACGAGTACAAGTCATGACATACATTAAACTACTAGCTGCTGATGAATATGGAACACTCTTCATGTGTTCTTTTTCATCTTCTGTTTTAGGACACATAGCTGAGGATAACCGAAAATGATTAGCTAAAGGAGTACTAACAGATTTGGCATTCTTCATATTGAATCTATCTAAAATTTTAGGAATATATTTTTCTTGAGATAATCGAAGTTCTCTCTTATCTCTATCCCTGATTATATTCATCCCAAGAATCCTCTTTGGTGCCCCTAAATCCTTCATGGAAAATCTTTGAAATAAATGTTGTTTCAACTCATGAACTATCCTCACACTAGTGCCAGCAACCAACATATCATCAACATAAAGTACTAGAATAACAAACTCACCATTAGGAAGATTTTTGTAATAAACACACGGGTTGGATTCACAACGAATAAAATGTTGTTGAGTCATGAAGCTATCAAATTTTAAATACCACTGCCTCGGGGCTCGCTTGAGCCCATACAAACTCTAGTTCAATTTGCAATATAAATGTTTTTGAACCTGCTTGGAAAAACCTTTAGGCTGCTCCATGTATAATTCCTCTTCAATATCTCCATGAAGAAAAGCTACTTTGACATTTAATTGCTCAAGTTCAAGATTGCAAATAGCTGCCAAGCCTAACACTACTCAAATGGCGTTCATTCTCACAACTGGTGAAAATATCTCATTAAAATAAATTCCTTTTTCCTAAGAAAATATTTCACAACCAATCTAGTCGTGTAACGTTTATGACCTCCATCTTCCTCTTTCACACAATAAACCCATTTATTCTTCAGTGGTTTCCGATTTGGCAGAAGAGGAACCAAATCCCGTGTGTCATTTGCACACAAAGACTCCATTTCTTCATTCATTGCATCCATCCATTTTATAGAATTTGCATCTTTGGAAGCTTGTTTAAATGTTGTCGGCTTTGCCTCACCACAAAGCAACAATTCATAATCATAATCATCAGATAACAATAACTCATAATAATAAAATTTTGTTGGTGGCTTTCTCTTCCGGGTTGATCTCCTTAATTGAGGACCCAATTGTGGCTGCAAAATCCCCTGTTGCTCTACATTTTCTTCATTATTTTGGAAATTATTTTCAATACCCTATTTTTCTACACTCCCCTATTGCATTTCTCCAATTTGCTGCCCCTGTACACCTCCATGTGATAGAGATTTTTCAAAAACAAAGCCTCTTATAGCAACATCTGTTTGAGTTTGAGGCTGCAAATTATTGTCAAATAACTTCGGATGAGCAGAATGAGGTTGCACAGTGTCCATTGGAGGGTGCATATAAGCCAAAGGAGGAGGCGCATTATTTTGAAAAGGCTGTGAATTGACTTTAAAAGGAAGCAATGGATCATTAAAAGGTTGTGTATGAAATGTGAGGGGCAGGGAATTAATCATTGAAGGTTGCGCATGGTGTAGAGGACTTTGAATGGGTTGCACACTATCTAATGGAGGCAATGTATGAACTAAGGCTGGATGCGAACCATATGGAGGTTGTGTTGTGTTTTCAAAAGGCTGTGTTTTAAATAAAGAAGGCAGTGAATTATTTATGGGGGGCTACGAATTATGTAGCATGGGCTGCAATGGCATTTGGGAAGGCAACATATTAGTTTCAAATAGCTACAAACTATTGAATGGAGGTGTACTAGAATAAACAGGGGACACAATAGTTGAAGGCGGAGAGCTTGAAGAAATAGGGGTGCTATTGTTTGAAGAAATTACTAAAGGCTGGGAGAATGTAATAGAAGTTTTCTTGACATGGCCATTATCAAATAAATCAACATCAAAATATTCAACTGAAGATGTGTTCTGAGGCTACAAACCTGAAAATTTTTTCTCATTGAAGACATCCCAACTGCGAACAATCTTTTTAGCAATTGGATCCCATAGCCTGAAACCAAACCGATCCTCTCCATAGTTGAGAAACATACACCTCTTTGATTTGAAATCAAGCTTTGGTCACTGCTCCTTAGGAATATGCACAAATTCTTCACAGTCGAACACCCACAAATGGTGATATGAAATTATTTTCCCAAGCCATCTCTCCTTTGGAATATCAAAATCCAAATGAGATGACAAAGCACAGTTGATTAAATATACTGCAGTGTTACACGCCTTTTCCCATAACTCTTTTCCCAAATCGACATTGGAGAGCATACATCGAGCTCTCTCTAGAATTGTCTGATTCAACCTCTCAGCTGCACCATTTTCCTGAGGGGTGAATGGCACCACCTTTATTCTACGAATGCCATTGTTTGCACAAAAATTGTCATACTTAGAGGAGCAAAAATATCCCCCATTATCAGTTTTAAGACATTTGATTTTATGCCCTATCTAGTTTTCAACAAGATTCTTGAAAATTTTAAATTTTGAAAAAACTTCTAATTTTTTATTTAACATGTAAATCCAAACTTTTCGAGTGTAATCATTAAGGAAAGAAACAAAGTAATTTACACCTCCAAAAGAGGTTCCCTTAGTGGGACTGAAAACGTCTGAATGCACAAGTTCCAAAGGAGTGGTTTTATGATCATAGCCCGTTCTTAAGAAGCTAGCCTGACTTTGTTTGCCATAAAGGCAACGCTTGCATAACTTCAAATCCACCAATTTTAAGCTGGGAAGTTGATCTCGTTGAAGCATTACTCCAAGCCCTTTCTTGCTCATGTGCTCGAGCCTCTTATGCCAAATTTCAGAATTGATGTCCATAACTGTCAGGGAAGCTCCCACTTCACCATGAAATTTTAAAATGGAAAGATTACCCAACTTCTGTCCCTTTGCAAGCACTAAAACTCCCTTGGTTACTCTCCAATTGTATAAATAAAATTTAACATTACACCCAGAAGCAATAAGCTAACTTACAAAAAATAAATTTCTTTTCAACAAAAGAACATATCTCACATCCTTTAAAAGCCATTGATTTCTATTTTTCAAATTCAAAATTATATTACCCTTACCAACGATTTCACATTCCTTATTTTCACCAAGAAAAACCTTACTGAATGTACCTTCTTTGAAATTTGTAAAAGCTTTCCGCTATGAAGTAGCATGGAAAGAAGCCCCAGAATCAAGTACCCAAGAGTCTGTAGTCGTGTCTCCAGTAGCCAAGACCAAAACACGATCGTCTTTTTCAGCTACAATGTTTGCTTCATTGTTACTAACTTTGTCCTGTGCCCTTTTATAATTCCAACAATTTTTCTTTGTGTGGCCTGGTTTGCCACCAAACCAACAGGAACTAGTCCTTCCTCTTGACTGCGATCTATGTGCAGATTTTGACCTTCTATTATTATTTTTGCCTCTTTCTTTACTTCTACCTCTATTACCAGTACTTATAGCGGTTAATGCCTCAACGGATGAGGGTTCTTGATTTTTTCTCCGCATATCTTTGCTCAGAAAAGTGGATGCAACATCATCGAATTTCAATTTGCTTTTGGCAGCCACCGAAGTGCTCACTGCCATTACCACACCTTCCCAGCTATTTTGTAAAGAACATAGTAATAAAATAGCTTTGATCTCATCATCCAAATTAATGCCCACACAAATTAACTGGGTGACTAATGTATTAAATTCATTTAAATGATTTAACATAATCCCTCCTTAGATTCTTAAATTATACAACTTTTTCATAATGAATACCTTATTGAAAGCCAATGCCATCTCATACATTGAAGAGAGTTTGTCCCACAACTCCTATATTGTCTTCTCAGCTAAGACATTAAATAAAACATTATTGGAGAGGGAAAGGAAAATTGTAGCTCTTTCCTTTTTGTCCAATTCTCTCAATCTTCATCTGATAAAGAACCTTGCCCTTTGGCTTTTCCAACCAATGCATTTGAGAGATCTTGCTTGATGAGCAATGACTCCATCTGCACCTTCCACAAACTAAAATTTTGACCTGCAAGTTTTTCAATCTTCCATTTGTCTGCATCTTCCATGGCTCCAAAAATTCTTCACCAATTTCCAATACCAAATTTCTCCACTGAGCTCTGATACCAATTGTTGATTATAATTGCAGAAGCAAATGAAAAGGAAATTACAAAAATTAAAATAATCACAAAAACAAGAACACAATATTTATAGTGGTTCGCCCAAAGATGGCTACGTCCACTTTTAAGGATTATCTCTTTATTAATTCTCTAGTGATTACATATTCAACCAACAACTTATTTATAAAACAGTCTTGTTGATGTGGTTTTTGTGACCATACCAAACAGTAGAACAAAATAGTCCAAAGGCTATTCCATTCTCTCTTGATCAAAGTATTCCGTGCACTAAGATTGCGAGAAAGTTCGCACGTTCAACTCCAAGGTTCCTTTAATGCAAATAGACCCAGTTCGGTTGATGTGTATTTGCTGTGTTCTTATGAGGGGACTTACACAATTGTTCAGACTTCTTGCGGTTAGCAGCTAATGTATGATTTGAAGGGGAATTCTCGCGTATGATTTGGAAATATAGCTTGTTTTCCTAAAACTAATCAGAAATGTGCGGAAAGTAAAAGGGTATAGGGCCTAAGAAACTTATATTCTACTCTAGATGCAAGATATGTGGGATTCAGTTTTGGCAGACTTCAACCAAATTTCACCTAGCCTCACGTCGGACAGCTTCAGCGAAATTAGTGCAATCTTCAAAGGGGCAACGAAAGATGTTCAAAATATGATTTAGCATACATACACCATCACAACGACGCATATAAGTATATAAACCACATCCGAAGTTAGATTCAAGATAATCTCCAGTTGACCACGCAAGGCAAACTTATCATCAACAAGTCGCTAGTGGTATGGAATAAAAAAGCTACCTCAACAAAATACCACACATCGAAGTAAACTACTTGCATGAAATTAAGCTACTTGGATACGAAAGGAAGAAGAGATCTTGCTAGCTGTTCATGACAAGACGAATTCCACCATCAATGAAAAGATCTATTATCATGAAAAGTATTACACAACAATCTCCTCAAAAGTTTTCAAAGGGAAAACTTTCTTTCTTCTACACAATATGCAAAATGCTCTACTCTCTACTCTCTAGCTCTAGCTCTAATGCTAATGCCCAATCTCTCACAATGTCTACTGTCTAATGTTCTAATGAATTACAAATGAGGGGGACTCCCCCTTTTATAGCTAGCCAAGTCCCAAAAGACGGCTAGGGTTACAATCAATAGAGTGGCCAGAATTGTGCCACCTCAGCCCTAACCCTAAAAACTGCCAGAATAGGGAGTGGTACATTAAATGAATCAAAGATTCCCACTCACTCCCATAAATAGAAAATGTAATAAATGCCCATATTCAGTCTTCTAGAAGATCCTCGTCCAGTAGTGCGTTCCCACTTGCCCTCTCTCTGACTGCCAACTCAACAAATCTGCCAAGTACGACCTCAACCTCCTGAACTGAAATCGGTGGAACACAATCTAACTTAAACTCTAATACTGTGACTGAATGTTCATGCCTTGTACAAGATTTTCTCCAAGCAATCAAGGAGTCCTGTGTGTTCTGGATCAAAGTGGAGAAAGTAGAAGTATTCTCAAAATCATCCTGTACAAAGGTCTTAACGTCCGCAAAGAAAGGCACCAACAAACCCCTCAAATTATCAACACTTATCTCATCCGGATTCAGCCGCCTAGCAAATATGGCCTCAAAGGTGTTCTGAACTCCATCTATAATGTTGGCCATAGCCTTGTGTACTCTAGCTGAATCCGCCTATGCCGCATCAAAGAAGCCACGCCCTATGATAGCCGAAGAATACCACCGAGAGAAATCATATCGGTCATTTTCCTGAATGACACCTCCATCAATCAGCAACCGCAATGGCACATGCCTCAATACCTCAAGACGCTGGATAATCTTACTCTGATAGATAGAGGCATCGCCCCAAGCATGATCCACTGCATCCATCCGTGTCAAAATAGTAGAGGCCTGCTGAAAAGTAGAAGCAAGGTCCTCCATAAATTTCTCGGTCTCAACACGAACTCCTGTGACCCATTTATCTGCCTCCTGTGCCATCCTCCCTAACTCTACTAAGCTGCTGATCGACTCTCTAGGTACATCTGCTGGAGGCTCTATCACTGGTACATCCTGTCCTCGAGAACGAGACAACTGCTGAACATATCCAATTAACGCTTTGTGTTCCCTCTTCAGCTTCTTATACTTCCCTTCTTTCTTAAGTAATCTATCCTTGAGGGCAAGGAAGGAGTTATCGTACTCCTCAACAATCTGTGCACCAGTAGGGCGTCCCAAATCCGTATCGCGGACTACGTATCTTTCGTGAACTGCCTATCTTCGGCCACACCTCAACTGCGGAACAAGAACGCAGCGGTGCGAGCCACCTCCCTGAGATCTTCGAAACCCTTCGCTCTGAGGCACCGATCCGGTCTAAAAACTCCTCCATCTCAACCGCTGGATCAATTTCCTCACTAGGGCTTCTTCTCATTCTGTCCTTAAGCCAATCGGGCACCTCATACTGTATGTCAAGGGGCTGCTGCTCCTGTGCCTCTACTTCTCTAACTTGTTCAACTTCTTTCATCACTCGGGCGAGGCCTTCCAATATCACCGTCTCAAGGGTTTGAAAGTATCAATTCTACACTATATCATCATCATCATTCATGGCCTCTAATTCTCGCTTGAAATCAGGGTCAGCATTAGTCTCATCATCCTCGCCGGACAATTCCTAATAAAGCGCTGGACGCCCGCCAACGGATTCTCGTGAGGCTGAATATCATCCTTCGTACTCACTTGCAATTCTCCGACAATGCAATCCTCCTCGGACAGCAAATAAGGATACCTCAGATACTTCTGAGAACGGTTCCAATGGTGTCGCAACTGTAACTCGTGGAGGTTCTGGCTGAATAGGCTCCTGTCTAACTATTTCCTTCTTCCTGGACTCTGGGCCTCGTGTAATCTGTTTCTTCCTGCCAGTGGTGGGCGTCCTGTGATCCCCCATCAAATTGTAAGTCAAGGCAATTGACCTACTCTTTAGCCTGTTCACTCGCCTATCAACCCATGCTCTGGTAAATGTCATGACTGGGATAGAGAGAGTATCTAAATCTGCAACCTCGGGCTCTGACCAATCTGGAGGTGGAAGTGGAGTATCTCGAACAGCTGCATAATCCGGATGCACAACATCCATATCCTCATTCACCTGGTCTGGAACCGGTACCACTTCGCACTCCCTAATCAAGGTAATAGGCAACCGGGAAAACATTCTTTTCCTTACTTCAATCTCATCAGCTGCATCAGCCCAATAATCCTCTACGGTGGCCTTATGTTTGAATTCTTCTGACAACACCCACTTGATGTTATGATACGGGTCATAGTGTTGTCGACTTGTATGATATGAGAAATGATAAAATTGAAGTTCACTTTCAGCCTCTCTAGCTGCCTGTATCGAAGGACACCTCATCCGAGTTGCCCATTACAATTGGAAATTCTATCCCTCCCTTTTTCTTTTTCTTCTGAATCTTGTCAAAGGCAAGCAGTTGCCTTGATATCTCTAGCATCAATATTCTATCTGTCGGGTACTTAGGCAGCCTATATGGGTATGATGAGAAACCTTGTAGCCTAACGTAAGAAAATCTCAGAAACTGTATGAACCAACACCCATACCTCTCAATCAGCTCTTGGGCTTCCCTCGAGATTCTGTGATGTAACCACTCCTAAAGCAGCCTCATGATATACATGGTGAAGGCATCGTTGACACATGTGTAGTGGGTTGTGCTTGCTAGATGCAACTGTGGACATACATCATATATTTTAAACTGGTGGGAGCCACAACCAATAGGTTCCTTATAACAGATCCCCCTGTACTTCATCATCCGTGCCAACATGTAGATAATGTAGGAGCTCATGTAAAATGTCTTCGTTCTCCTCAAGCTTAGGAGCTGCTCATGTAGATTATCACTGATCATCTCAGCCCAATTAACATAATCTTTCCCTTCCAGCACCAGGTTGGTGTAATAAAACATCCAAGGCTCAAAAATAAATGACTGTGCGCAGCCACCAACCCGACTCAACATCGTAATGAGGTCACAGTACTCTTGCTTCAAATCCTCTGCTATGATCTGCTTGGGCAACTTCGTTCGAGAAGGCTTAGGAGTGCTCATCCAGTGGGTGTTAATTGTATCCATGCATCACTCAAAAGCAGAAGCATACATACGCTCAGCTCGCTCTCTAGACTTGTAGATCATATTTCTGTGCACTAGGATCCCGAAAGCTTCACCAATGGCTGCCGGAGTAAGATTGGCAAGCACTTGGCCATCTGGTGACATGATCGACCGGTGTTCTTTCTCGTAGTAATTAGCACACTCCATTATCAGCTCCGAGCATTGAATGGCTGGCGGAAAACTAGCTGCTGCATACAGTCCGCTTCGAACAATATTGTGTGAAGTAGTTGAAGGCCGATGACTTCCAATTCCAAACATTCTGTTCTTGAAGGTCTCTAGGTTGACGGAGCCCAGGTTAGTGTCTGTCAACTTGCCCAACTTTGAAATGAATTTCGACTCCGGCATGAACGTTTTTCTTAGCTTCTTGATCACAGCTTGCCTAGATGCACCATTGTCCTTTCCATTTGTCCTTGCCTCAGCCATCTGCAAACAATAACATCCATCAGCAATTTAATTTAATAAAATAATACATGACATTGCATAGGGGCTGCAGTCGGCTTCAAGAGCATTTCCAATTTGCAAACCTCAGCTTCTTTTATTGAACTTCAACACTTAGAAAAGTTTCTAAGTAAACTTCAGCCTTCAACACTTTTAACCAATGTCAATCAGCAACTTTAATAAGCTTGTACTTTGCACCAGCAAGTGCACACTTCACAACTTAGCACTCTTTAAATTCTTAACAACTTCTCTGCTTCAAGGCGTCCTCCTTAATTGGCAACTCCTACTTCAGCAATGAATCAAACTTCAGCCTCAACACCGGTAAAGTCGTACCTTTCAGCACAAGCAACTTCTATCTTCAACAAAAACTTCTTTAACCAGCAAGGGCGTACTTCTTCAGCAACTCAAGGTGTCCCTCCAGCAGCTCCAACAACTTTGAACTTCGAACTTTTCAAGCAACAACTCACTGCAACACCTCACTACTTCACTTAGAGAGAATTTGACTTCCTCAGCTGTGAAAAATAAGTGAGAGATCTCTCCATTTTATAGCTCAAAATCGAATTCTAGAAGAAGTTAATTTTAGCCAGTGCAATTAAACTTCCACTACTCCACTTCAAGAATTCGAATTTTCCCTCTCTGGTGTTTCTGACACTTGTCTCCAGTCGTTGGGAATCTTATTCTTCTAGAAACTTGACTTTGACTTGCGTCTTTGAATTTACTTTCGAAAAATTTACTTTAAATCCATCTTTTAATTTACCAGCCGGAGCTCCGTCACTTGAATTTGAATTTAACTTCTCCTCTGCTTTGGAAAATTCATCCTTGAAGAATTCAAACAAAATTATCTAGGCAACTCATTTCGAACTCATCATTCGAAGAAATTCACTTTTAAAGTCATTTTATTCATCTTTGCCTTAGAAAATTTTAAATTCTCCCTTAGGAAAATTCACAATTTGAGCACTGATTAAATTCTTCACTGAAAAATTGTCGGTGAAGCCTGGAAGACTTAGAAATCCATCTATCATCACGAACGTCCAGTACCCAGAAGCAAATTTTCTTCCGAACGCCTCGAATCCATGGGTACCCAACGAACGGGTTCATTTAATTTTCAAAATTTTGAACCTTAGAAAAATATTATTTTCACCATTTTAAATTCATTCTTCGCCTGTGATCATCCTGTGTTGCTCCAAACTGAAGAACTTGAATTCATCTTTGCATTATCATTCACTTCCGACTTCACCACTATGAAGACTTTGCTCGTGCCCTGAGAAATTTCATCACCTTGAGCAATAGGCGTATTTTCTAAGAAGAAAATAATTTTGCCTTAGAAAAATATTTGTAATCATCTTTTACGTTCTTAAAAAAAAATTCCCTTAGAAAATTCTATTTGTTTGCCAGTGGAGGAGAATTTTTTATCAACTTCATTTAGAAAAAATTTATTCTCGTAGGCGCCTTGTACATTTTATCTTCACTTCACCCCCATATCACTCCATACTTAGGAAATATTCCAACGCTTTCAAGACATTTTAAAATCACCTTAGGCACCTAACATACTTGGGAGAATTTTAAAATTACGCCTTAGCCACTTTGCCTTCACCACCTTGCACATTAGACTTGAAGAGGAAAATCTCGTCGTAGCATTTTACTCTCAACACTTCACACGCCTAGCATTTTCTAACACCTTATAACTCCCCTCACTCTTGGCGCATATAGCATTTGATGGAGGAAAAATAAAACCACGCCTAGGGAAGCATCTTCAACACTCTCCACCCTTGGCGCGCCTAGCATTTACCCTGTGTTCACCACGCCTTGGAGCATATTTCACCTTATTTACCACTTGCACTTACTTTTACTATCCTAACTTGGGCACATTTTGGCTTGGCAGGAGGATGACCTTTCAACTTCCGATCTTTTGTCTTGACATGCACTTGTTTGGGCGCATTTTACCCCTTGAGGAGGAAGAACTCCTTTGACTTGTTGACTAGCTTTTACCTTGAGCGCATTTTGATGTATGAGAAGGATAAAACGTGTTGACTTGTTAACTTTCTCTTCCTTTGGGCGCATTTTGATGTAGCTGGTGGATTAACTCATGACAACGCATCAAGAGTGACTCTTCACCTTCCATTTTTTTGTCCTCACATGCATGCATTTGGGCGCATTTTGCCTCTTGAGGAGGATGAAAAGTTTGACTTTGCTTTGACCTTCCTTGCCTTGGGCGCATTTTGCTAGGCCTGCTGGATGAACTTTGCAAGTTGGGCGCATTTGGAGGGGTGAGGCGGATTTCTTATACTTAGAAAATTTTTCAATCTTCTTGAGTTTCTCTTGGGCGCATTTTGGCCTGCCTGCAGGATAAAACTCATTGACTTTCTTTGACTTTCTCAGTTTGGGTGCATTTTGCCCCCTGAGCAGGATGAACTTCATACTTAGCATTTTTCTACGCCTCCTCACTAGCTGGGCGCATTTTGCCAAGTCCTCTAGATAAAGTTCCAGACTTAGACAAATTTTCTTGTTGCTTGCCAGTATTTCATACCCTGCTATTTATAGTAAGTCTTCTGAATTTGCATCTCTGAAGCCCGGAATGACTTGAAATTTTGCACACTGCATCCTCATAACCTTGTTGCCCTGTGGACACTGCCGTTTTTAGTCACCCTGCTATTTTTAGCATGTTTCTGAAGGTGGTTTACTATAAATAGTAACCTCATGTTTCTGATAGCTCCCATGCTCAGATCGAGTTGAAATTTGGATGAGGCGCTCCTCACCACGTGACCTGTTGGCTGACACTGACGCATGCAGTCAATTTACTATTTTTAGCCAGTTTCCAAATTGACTTACTATAAATAGTGCGTCTCGCTTGACTTGAAATTTTACCAGATAGCTGAAGGATGCCGACGCGGTTGGTTTACACCGGTTTTCAAAATTTTGACTTTTATGCCTATTTTTAGGTCGGTTGAAAACCCTAATTCGCTCGCATGCGCATCAAATGATCTCTGTTTGCTCTCGTTTTGTGGCATTGCGATCAGCTCGTGAATCTGGACTGCTGGGAAGCGGCTGCCGGGACACACCTGCTAAAAATAGCAAGTTCCTTATTGAGTGAGTATCTCCGTTTGCATGTCACACCATCGCGAAGCTCTCGAAGAACCCATCAGGTATCATCCGACATGCAAAAGAAATCCGACATGCAACCCTAAAAATAGCCTCGGAAGGTGAACTCTGAAAGTTGTCATCTCGCTTTTGCATGTTATATCATCGCCAGGTCTCAAAAACCCGTAAGGAATATGCCAACATGCAAAGAAAAACTCGACCGACTCGAATTCATCCCGAAGTCGGATCGCTAAAAATAGTAAGTTGTCCGTTTCGCCAAAATTTGCACGAGTAGCCGATGCTCAATGCCGTGGTGGATCACGGAATCTTGGAAATTGCCGACAACCGCACAATTTCACACTTACTAAAAATAGTAAGTACCTCAAATTTTGATGGAATTCTCACGAGAGCTCACGGAAGCACACCGACAACAATGTTAAGCTCAATTTTTCAATTTATTGACTTCGCCGACCTTTGACTGACGAAACGATGAAACCCTAATTTAGACTTGGTCAATTTCATGCTTAAACTCACTGACGGGCGCAATCCCTTGAAAGGCGGACACCAGAAAAGAGACAGAGCGAGAGAGAGAGAGAAAAACCCAAGCCAAAAGACCAGAATGGAGCAAAAATTAGGGGGTCCCCATTTTGAATGGGGCGATGTGTGAAAAAGGTCACAAGTCTCAACACCAATAATTGGAAAAATCCATTTGAAATAGACAACTTCTAAATTGGCGAACACATGCCAAAAGAAGTTATTACAAAGAAGGCAACTGTTTCGAATTGTGAGAGAAACTTGCTAATTTGGGCTTCACTGAACTCAACAATATCAACCTCTTTTTTTAGTAATTTCTTATTAAACAATCAATTAAAACTATTTATTATAAGAAATCTTAATTATATGAATTCAAAAGGTAAAATCAATTTATAGATAATTTTGTTCAAATTTGTTTTATAAAATTTCTTTTTAATATTATTTTGTAGAAATTAAAGTTTGTACAACATAACACTACATTTTATTGATTGGTTTCGTTCTATTTAATAAATAAAATCAATTAATTTTAAATTGTTTGAATTCCTAATGATTATGTTAGGAATTGCCTCATTTAATTTAAATACATATAATTTTATATTATGAATTAGTTTGAAGTCCATAATTGAAAGATGATACTTTCTTTAGTAGATGTGCACAATATTGATTTGCAAAAAGTCTTGCGAAAACAATTTTATTGATTTTAAAAGGAATCCATTTTATTGTGATTTTAGATTAAATCATCTTTTATTATCTATTCATTTTCCTTGTTAATCCCTAAAATGGGCCATCAAAAGTTTCATAATTCTAAATTTATTAGATTCTATTAATAATTTTAAATTTTGGATTTAGAATGTTCATAGATTTTTATTTTTTTTAATATTCTTTGAACATGAGGAGGTTTTCTAAAAGACTAAATTATATCCAAAAACAATTTGTGATATTAATGCAAACTGCAATATTAATCTTAGGTCAAGGTAACGTGTTTGGCAATATCTATAATATTGACCTTAAACATTAGTGCTAATTCATTATTTAATGTTCTTCATTATATAGTGACATCTCATTTAATACAAGATATTTTCTATTTTATTTTATAAACAAGCAAAATACCATTGCAACAAAAACATTGTTCCCTTTTTGTTATTTCTCAAAATGTTATCTTTAAAGATATTACGTTTAAATTAAATGATGAATTAACACTTTTAAAAGCATGTAAAATACGTGTTAATTTTGAAGATTTGTAATTTCTCGAGTTTTTATTGTGTTTGAGTTTTTTCAAACACAATAAAAAATCCAGAAATTACAAATCTTCAACATTATGGATTGTGGAAATCTCATAGCATTAAATGTGTTAATTTTTTAGGATGTTTATTTTTATTATTTAATAGAACTCAAGTGATCAAAATTTTTCTTTGATAAAGCATGAGCAGAATAATGGTGAAATATCAAAAGTTTGGTGCTTCAACAGGACGCCACAGACCATCATATGAAAATTTAGAGGTATAATTTGTATCTTTCTAATCAAATTCATTATTTTTTTGTGATTTAATAGTTAAAATAGTTACGATCCTGTCCTTATTTAAATTTGTTTTGTGATTTAGTTTTGAAAGCTTATAATGTTTAAGTTTAGTGATTTTTTATTACTTCAATTATTTTTATCAAATTTTTGTGTATTAAGGAATTATAAGATAAATTTTGTACTTAATAGTAATTTGAGTAAATGTTTATTATATATTATTTGGTGAAATAAAAGGAAAATTGTTTGTGGAATACATTTATTCTTAGATTCAAGATATAAATTATTAGGAGAGAAGCATTAGAATATAATATTCTATGTATATTTTTCCATATTTTTTAATGAAAATTCTTATTAAACATTATATTAATAATATTAAAATAATACAATATTCACAAAAAAAAAGTTAGGGTGATAGAAAGACAACACACAAATTTTAATAGGATCAATTCTTAAACAAAGATGAATCAAAACAAAGGGAAAAGTCCACAAAACACTAAGTAGTTAATGCAATGCTAGTAGAAGGTGGATCTTGATCATCAAGCTTCCCTCACACATCTCTAAGGGCATCATCATCAATCAACTCCCAACCAGTGAGAGCACCATCTTCTTCTTCAATATTATACTTAGTGTGTGGTTAGGCATGAAATGGAGAAATGATGAGTTATAGGTGAGGGAACTTGCCTAATTCAAGCCAACCTGCTCCTCCACACCCAAGATAAGAAGCAAAGGGCTATCGAGAGGGTTGGGGCCATCCTCTATGAGTAGTATAATGCTTGGAATTATGGGATTGGGGAGCATGGGAGCAAGAGCCTTGATCACCATAGTCACCTCTAGTAGACTGGCTATGCTTATGTTGATGGCCTCTAGGAGAGGTAGAGTCAAGTGACACCCTAGCCACACTATAGGGGGCATTGCCCTAGTTGTCTAGTAGCTCCTAAAGATGAGAAACTTCTAGTGCAACTTTATGAGCTTGCACTTAGATTTGCATTAGAACACTAGAACATATGATAGCTCTAGTATATAAAAAAAGTGTCTATCAACAACACATTGAGTAAAAAGAGCAACATTCCTATCCTTCTGTTTATTGGAAAGGATTTTCACCCTAAAAGAATACCAAATTTGGATATATTTGGTTGGTAAACAATTCCAATCCCCTATTAAAAACTGTGTGAAGAAAAATGGGTAGGTTGAAAAAGTTTGAAATGCTGATTGATCCAATTCCAATCTTTTTGGGCCCAGGGGAAAAACAAAAAGAGGTGCTTGACCGTCTCAATCTGTCCATAAAAAGGATGATGAAGGTTGGGAATGCCCATAGAAGTGAGACGGCGCCTCATTTGAAGGCCTCGGTACAAAATAAAGTAGGTGTAATGAGCCAATTTGGGTCTAGCACAACTAACGAAACACATTGGAACAATTTGTGCAATGTTCAATGAGAGGATTGAAGCTGCCAATGGCGATTAAGCTAATCCACCATGGATAGATGTAATTAATTATCAAAGGTAATTTTTAACATTTTAAAAATTAATTATAATTGTTTCCCACTAATAATAATTACATGCCTCTCTTTGCTCCTAGATCTATTCACATAACTAAATTCTATAGATCTCTCATCTACTAGGAAAAATTGATCTACTATCTTATAATGAAATGAAACTAATACCGGTGCAAGGATAATATAAGTTATTATACGTAATGAACCCATCTTATTATATATGACATTATCTTGATCCTCTAGTTGGTGTATATTATCCATTGCATAAATATTTAAAGTAATATCATATTATACATTTTTCTCTAAATTTTATTATATTACCATAAAATAGATGGGGTCCCTATGCAGGAGCCACCTAGCATATTGTGTCTCACCACATGTAGTGTGTGAATTATGATACATCATTTTTTTTATTTCTTACAAATACATCTATTTTTCTATATTATCTTTTATATCCATGGCTAAGAATGTAGATGCCTTTGACATAATTCTAGAGATGACTACTTCAGATGAATAAATTACCATAGGAACATACAAATAAGTCATTCTCTTCCTTTTATACCTCAAAATATACTACTGCAACAAATATTTCCTTCGGTTATCTCAATTTCAACTCAAATTACCATGCTAATTATCCAGTCAACCCTTCACCAGTAGTTCCCCTAGCTTTTTCTTCACCACCTATGATTACTTTTGGAAATATTATCCCACTTGAAGATACCCTTGTTACTACTAATACTACCATTCCATTAATCAATTGAAGTAACAAATAAAGAGGATCCAATTAACTTGGTCACACAAAAACCCTCTTATAAGGTTCTCTCTAGAAAATTCCCCTCCATTACTACCCAACATTGACAAAGTTATTCAAGAGATGGAAGAACATAAAAAAATACAAGGAGAAGTAAATAGTGGAGGATAAGAATAACAAGTAATTATGGAGAAAGAAAGAGTGGTGCAACGAAAGGTTATTGTGCAATTGGAAACCATTTATCCTCAAGCCTGACAACAATAAACTCAAGATGAAGTGCATGTAGAGTAAGTGCAACCAAATAAGATTCCTTTTTAAAGTGAACAAACAAAAGTATCAATGGATTTACAAAATAATCAGGTTGATCATCTAGATAAGTGAGTTGAAGAATAACTCAACAAGGATGAAGGTCCAATTCAAAAATTAACACTCAAAATTTGATACTCAACAAGATGCTCCAAGTATATCAACATCGAAACTGCCAACTACATGAGAGATTACAAAGGATGATTTACAAGTAGTTCAAGTACGAAAGGATATACATGAGCAAGTGAAAGAATTGGCTCAACTAGATATTAGTCTCTCAATACAATAATAGCACGACTAAATTGTGGCTCCTCCACAACAAAAATAAATGGTAGATTCTTCTTTATTTGTGTTAGTTTGGTTATAAGTGAATAAAGAGCTCAAGCAACCCATAATATGTTGAACACCGAGAATACTGAGAGGGGTGGATTGGTATTCACTAAAATTCATTAACTTCATCAAATTAAACATGGATTTAAAGCATCTCATAAAAATTGTAGAAATGAAAAGAACAGTTAAATCATGCATCACATCAATGAACACAAGAACACCATATTTACGTGGAAAACCTGTGAAAGGGAAAATATCGGTGAGGATTAGTTCACAATATATTAGAACTAATTATAATGGATTACAAAATGGAGGACTCGCTGTCTAGAAAGGAACACTCATTTCCAAGGGATCACTGCCCAAAGGACTCACTATCCATAATAGAAAAGAGAATAGAAGAATGGTTCATTGTCAGAGAATGAACTACTAACAATGCATCTGCAACATTATGAAGATATAGTTCCAATTAGGCTCAAAAAATTGACTTTACATACTTCATACTTCACCACTATTACACATCACACTTCACACTCTTACACATCACAACACTAGATCATCTCAACACTAAATTGACCTTATATATATACATATATTTTGCAAATACTCAAATCATCAATTAGGTCATCCTAATTAGATGAACGTATAACACTAAAACCTATCGGGTCAAAACTCCATCACAAATACCTTTTGGAATAAACCAAAATGAGTTCATCAAAATAGGTCAACATGGCATATAATCACTCCCATGATTCCGCTCCATACATAACTCCGCTCGACTCCAAAACCCTTAGGTTGACACCGCATAACAAAACTGGTGAAGCAACAATTGAATGAACTAACTGTTCATTCACAACTCGACACATAGACAACCAAATCACTTGCCACTTGGAGTGCATACACTTCTTACATCCTCAAATACTTCCTCAAAACCACACAACATGATAATTATTCATGGTGGAATGTGAGGCATTCTAGTATGCACTCTGCACTTGTAACTCTGCTTCTACTAAGCATGATACTCTGCCATCAATATCTTTAGTTGTGAAATACATACAACCTTGAAACTTTGGATATAGAATCCTTCAACACACACCATTATTACCTCTAAACCGCATGACAAGATGATGCACTATAAAGCAACGCAAACAAAAAAATTATTGCTCTGTAATAATGAACATGCACACCGAGACTTAACCAATTCTCCAATAGACTTGGTCTTCTCTAGACCAACACTTCTGTATTTCTACAATGGGTTTCGATCAATGAAAACACCATATACTATTGTGCTCATGTTGCCAAGAATTTCCCCCTTTGTCATTGATCCCCCTTTGACATCAAGGGTAAAGGGCACAAAAAAGATACTTCTCTTCTATACTCCCCCTTATATATTTACATGATAATAGCTCCCTCTATCTGCTTCATTCCCCCTTTCTATAGTATTCATCACCAAAGAGGACAAAAAACTATAGCAACACTGTCCACTAACTTTGCATATGTACATTGAAATAAAAAATCTGTATATACAAAAAAAAATATACATCTTAGCTAGATGAGGGTAGAATACTTTGATATGATGCCTTCAATTTTGTAAGGTGTACCTCCCAATCCTTTTTTGCAATCTCCTAGTCCTTCTTGGCAAAGATAAGCATATGTCATTGATTTTTAAACTGAACATGGAGGTCTTCTTCTTCTTTCAGAGAACTAGGCACTGGATTCTTTTGCACCACCTTCTCAACATTAGATAAAACTCCAGTAAGACTAGTAATCCTTGAAATTACCCCTTATTTGGTTGATTTAATTAAAAATTGGATTTTGGTGCTTGTTCTTGTTTTTTGGTTTCCTCAATTTTTACGCTGCATCTGTGTTACAATTGTGTCATGATGCACTATGACAAAGAGTGCCACATCTATAAAAACTAAGCACAACATCTGGTAGACGAATTCGTAGAAGCAGACCGACACATCTATCATATATAGCGCCACATCTATTTATGAACAAAAAGGTATAGGGTTTTTAATTCTGATTTGCGCATGTTCTTTGATCTGTTAGATTAGAGGTTTTTGAGTTACTAATCTCTCTGTTTTAGTTGTGTGGTGAATGCTAGGAAGAGATATTTCTTTTTGAAACTACTAATTGTATTTGTTGTTGCTTGAATGTCAATTTTTTTGTTTCATAAGAAACGTACTAAGTACTTAGCTTCTCTAGACAAAATGAGTTCTAAAAGGAAATCCTAAAGTTTGGATTCCACTTAATTCTAAAAAAAGGCCAAAATAAGTAAATAGAACTCTTAAAGGAGGAACTCAAACAATAATTTGAATCTAATGGATGCTTTTATTTATTTTGTAATATTTCATGTTTAGATTTAAGCAAATGATGTACAAGTTTAAAGTAGTGGTCCTATTGTAAAAGATCCATTCAACATGGGAATCTATGATGATACACACATAAGACATGTAGACCTATAAGACTTTCATATTTAGATACATAGAACAATGAATACAAGCTAACATTAAAAGATGGTGAATAAAGGGAATGCATAGGTTAGACAATTCCCTATAGTAGTTGAATGTCTACATTTAGTGATTGCATGTGCTAAAAATGACAATGCAAGACAAAGGGGAGTGATTACTCCTTAAGAAATAATATTAGGTAACGTAAGTCCATAGGCCATTATAGGGACATTCTATATCCCATTCCATCAATCGGTAGCACTGATGAACATATAAAGTGGCTTAGATTATTACAATCAAGACTCAAACACTTGCTTGAGGTCCATTAACAAGAGATGGATTCAAGTCTTAAGGTAGACAATTTCAAAGCTCCCTTTTGATGAGTGTTTTTTTAGCCAAATATTGGTGATATGGTCACAATGCTAAGCAGGATAATGGAGTTACTTGCTATTGCCACATTCTTGCCATAGCTGTTTTAGTTCATCCATACAATGGTGTATGATCAAGAGATGATTCATTGGTCTCAAATGATAAGTGATAATTTACATGATTAGTTGACAATAGTGGAGGACACAAAGAGATTTTAGATGACTTCTTATTTGATGTACTTCTTGTCTAAGAAGGCAATATGTCCTAGGCTAATAAAGAAAGATATAGTAGTCATGGGGCTAGGGAATATGAAAATTGTCATTGCTACCCAAAGTTTATAAAAAATGTATGTTGCATTATAAGAGACTAAATGATGCCTTCACCATGTACATAGTCAGAACATTTGAAGTTCATTTGAACAAAAGACCATCTTTGAATATTCTCAATATATTAGCAAATATGGAAATTGGTTCATCCAATTAACAAAGACCACTTACATAAGGGTATCAATATTTTTTGGGGCACCTTACAAGTTACCAAAATATCCCATAGATAAAATCATATTATTGGATTTGACTAGATAGTTGTTTGAAACACAAGAAGTTAGAATAGAAATGCAAACGTTATTTAGTACAGGATCATGGGGGTCCAAACTAGGCCCCTAAGTTAGAAAAATAGAGTTACACAACTTGACATAAAAATTTGAAGAGGCTATTAACATAATTTGAAAAATATGTAAAAACATAATTTGTAGCAAATTGAATTTAGTTTTTAAGCTATTAGTCTTGTTTTGGAAAAAAGTAAATCTATTTGGTGAAAATTTGAAATTTCAATGCAGTAGTATTAAATTTTCAAGAAAAAAAGAAAATTAGGTGTTTGTCGGCCACCCTAATGGGGATAAAAAATAAATATTTTATTCTTAATATTTTAATATAAGTAGAGGACACATTCTCAGATGTGACATTTTTTTGTAATTTATTTGTAAGTAAATATTTAGTTATAAATTTTCTAGTAGGAATTTTTAAAAACATTAAAAACCATTTGTCTGGCCACCCTAACTTGGTCAGAAATTATGATTTTTTTTTTTTAAAAAACTATAGTTTGTGAAGTATAGTGTGATGCATCTTTTAGATTCAAAAAAATGTTTTACCGTTTAAAAGTTATAGATGTTTTTCAACCAGCCTATCGATCAGGACTTTAGTTAGAATGTATGTAGAAAATCAATAATAATTATCTATTTTATTCCAAATAAGGCATATCTTATATTTTTGGAAAGTTGACAATTTTCTTAGTAAACCCTTTTCGTTTCATCAAATTTTCATAAAAAAAGTCGTCAACGACATTTTTTTCATATCGCCACTTTTTGGACCTCATGATCCTGCACCTTAATATTTTTTGAAATATGATTAACATATATGCATGCTCTAATTTCCTTAGTGTAGTGGAATTAGATACTAAAGTCTAAATATGTCATTTTTATTATGACATTTAAAGACCATCATTTAACATGTAGAAAAATAGAAAGGTGTGTGGGATAACAAATAAAACATGTACCACACTTGGAGGATTTTTTGGTTAACTACCTTTCTGCTAAATTATTTTGGAATAACATAAATTCTTGAATAGTTATTAGATGATGGGATTATCTTTCATGAAGAATATGAGAAAATAATTTATTTCAAAATCCCATTTCACTACTTCATTGGCTAGAAAAGGAACTAACATCCTTCAAGAAAACACCAATAGTATGAATTTCAATATGACATTGTTGAGGGAAATGATTGAATAAATAAAAGATAAAGTCAAACTTCGGCCTACAATAAAGAAGAGCCAAATAAAATAAGGAAGAAAAAAGATAAAGATGAAGGTTCTTCATCCAAAAGGGGGGAGGTCTATAGAGGTACAAGAACCACATCAAGAAACATTGTAGCCTCCCAAGCCCAAAGTAAAAGAAAAGAAAATTGTGGAAGTAAATGAACAAAAGAAAGTTCATAAGAGGAAATATCTAGAGGCGACTAAAAAAGTAGAGATAGTAGAACAAGTAGATCCATTGGAAATGCAAAATAAAATTTAAGATAAGACTACACTGGATGAACCAAGTACTACAGGTAGCATACAAACAATTCCTTCACTTCCTCCTATGCCTGTAAATTTAGTGCTACAAGTTTTTATATAGGTTATCCTAATTTCCACTCTAGTTACCTTGTGAATTAGCCAATTATTCCCTCCACCATTAGTTCCACTGATTATTTCTCCTCTTGGGTAGGTGCATGAATATGGGTAGCAATTTTGTGGCCAATTTACTTTTTCATCCCGAAATAGTGAAAACACGAGCGCGTTATAGTAAAATGCGCTCGCATTATGTCTTAGTAATGACTGAGCCTAGGATTGATCATTACCAAGCCATAACGCGAGCGCGCTATAATAGACTCGTGTTATGGTTTAAATTTCAAAAAACGTGGGCATTTTGAGTTCAAAAAATGTGCATTTTTTTTAAATAATTTTTTTTTCCAAAACGCGAGTGCGTTATAATGCGCTTGCGTTTAGGTCTATGTTTAAATTTTTTTCTTCTCTTTTTCTTGTCTCTTTCTTCTTGTTATCTTTCAAGGAAACTATATACATGAAATAAACATTTAAGTATAAGTTGACATTTACATATGGACATTTACTTTTTTATACTTTAAGTTATATTTCATGTGTATAGGCAAGATGTTTGGGAGTGGTTTTGGATCTCTAGAGTTATAATGCAAATTCTAATTTTTGGAAAATCTCAAAAAATTTAAACTTAGTCAAATTTCAGTAATAAGCATGCCAAATTTCAGTAATCAGGAATTCAAATTTCAGTAATCAACAAGTTGTATCATCTTTCTCTCTCTATCTTAGCCATTTTTTAGCCCTTACTCTCTAGATCTCTCTCTCTCTC
>VDFB02161812.1:0-12147 GCA_007258455.2 Sequoia sempervirens
TCTTGTGTAGGAATTCCTTGTTACTATCTCCTAGCACGAAGGGAGTGGGACCTTTTGGATTCCATGTGGTCGGGTGGCGTGCATCTTATTCCATTGGTTCTTCTTCTTGTTCGTGTGGTCGAGATTTCCAAATGGAGAGCTCACGGGAATCAGTTTCTTCTCATGCCTTGTTCTCTCAGTACTTATTGTATTTTATCACCCCTCATTTGTTATTGAGGAAGAATTTGTAATATGTTATCATATTTGTTGGATTTACCTCATTCAGGAAATGAGTATTGTAATCTTATTGTAAACATGTTGTAAGCTATATTGTTTGGAATCATGTGGCACTTCATATTCTTGGATGTAAATTTATTATGAATGGAATGTTTGTGAACTTTAATTGTTAAGTAATTATATGATATGGTTTTAATTCATGTTCCGCGTTTGGTTTAAGTAACATAGTCTTGCAACCTTAGGGGATTAGTTGACAATGGTTAAGTGAACATGTATGCTAATTGTTCTTATTTAAAAAAAAAAAATTTAGTTCGTTTGTTTAGTAAATTGCAACTTTCCCTAGGGTTGCATGGCAGTGTTACACATACAAATTCTACTCTATAGAAGTTTTGTTAATTTTGTAAAAGTTGAGGGATTGTCTATACAAAAGAGATTGTAAATTTAGTAGAAGCTTTTAATTGTTTTGAAAATTTGTAAGGCTTATGTATATAAATATTTTTCATGATTATTTAGTGCTTCTGTAGGAAAAAAATTATAGTGAAATCAAAGAGCCTCTGTGAAATTGAAATTTTAAACAATGGAAAACCTAGAAGGAAACATTATAAGATTTAGAAAATTGTTGAAAGCTTCTTTAGGAATTTGGTTTTAAACAATAGAGAAATTCTAAAGAAAACAAAAGAGGATTTAAAAAAAAATCTTTGTAGTATTGAATTGAAATCCTCTGGTAAATTTATAAATTTCTTTATGTAAAGAACTTTTATTTTGTGAAAATTATTTTCCCATCTAGAATAATTGTTAAATAGATATATATACATATTTATATATAAATATATTTTATTTTATTTGGAGCTTTTGGTGAATTTTTCCTGTGACTATGAAGGTCTGTATGGTGTGAAAGTCCATATACGTTTTTATTAAACATAGAGATTTTTTTTTATTTTTTATTTTTTAAATTATGTTTTTGAGGTAGGGGACAAGGAAGCCACCCCCACAACCACCCCCCATAGGGAGGCGCTGGTTGTGGAGGTAGAACCCAACGCTACCTTGAACAATAGCTCATCCCACACGAGGTTAGGCTGCGTGGGCAGCCAAAACCACAACCAAAGTATTGGTTGTTTGACAATTTGTCCACCCAGCCATTAAATGGCTTCAAACCTGCACTTTGTTTCTATTTCGTTCACCTCTCCAATATTGCGATTTGATATTTTTAAATGTGAATTTTATTAGATAATATATATATATATGTATGTATATTTAATTTATAATTTGGAAAATGGTAATTGGTTTAAGATATTTAAATATTATATATATATTTAATATATATAAATATTTAAATGTATTTTTTATTTAGATAGATGCATGCGAATGCATGAAATAGTTCATTTTTAAATGATATAAATCAAAAGAGAAAATTGATATTAAAATAAATGTAATAGGGAAATTGATTTAAATGATTAGATTTAATTTTGTTATTATCTATAAATGATATTGCTTTAAGCTAGATTTATTTGAGCAATATATTATTGTTTTATTGAAAGGAAATATGGATTTAGAAAATATTAATGGTAGCCTTATTTCCTACTTAAATTGTTTGTTGTATTGCAATTTCCTCTATTTACTTTTTGGGGAAAATTGGAGTTAAACAATTAGTTTTAGAATTCCTTATTGTTTGCAAATAGAATTATGTTTACTTTGAATAATTGCAAGTGATGTGTTATTGAATTAATTAGATTTAGGAAAGCCTAACGATAGTATATTTATTTGCTTGAAATGCTTTTTAAGTTGTGATTTATTTTGTTACATCAGTTGGGCAATTTGGGTTAACTGAGTTAGTAAGTCTTCTAGATATATTCACTTTACGAGGGAATTGTTATATGTGATGGTTCAACTTTTGATTTGCCTTGGGTAGTGCACATGGACGTAGTCCAAATTGAACACCCAGTTACTATGAACGGGATGTGTGACCTTTAGCTTTAAGGTTGATATTTGTTATCAGATTTGTGCACTTTCTCAACCCATGGTATGTGGATTAGATCCTAGTGTTGTCAGTAGGAGAGTGGCTCTTAGTGGGGGTCTGGCACACAAAGGGGCACTAGGGTAACTCACTTAGGTTTTTAAAATCAAGTGATAACTTAAAAGAATTAATGGGGAACTCTCACATTAATAAAGATAATGAATGACTCACTCTCATGGTTCATGCACCTGTTTAGGCTTGAGGTGAGATGAGAAGCATAGTTTTTATGGGGGTCTAGCGGCTAGTAGAGGCAGCTAGGGTAACCCAGGATGGGGGTCTGGTAGCCTAGGAAGGTTACGCCAGGGTAATCCATAGCAAATTATATGTGACACTCTTCCTATGACAATAGTCAGTAGTATTGTACAATGGATATACTTGATTCTCTTATTCTAGAAGCAATATAACCATTGTGTTGTGTCTTGTACTCATATTGTTTACTCTTGAGTTTTCTTGTGTCTAGAGGTAGTAGGTTATACCCAGGAAACCTTTTTACTATCTCTAGCACTAGGGGTGGGCCTACAGGTACCACTGAGTTGGGTGGAATGTGCACCTTACACTATTGGGTCCCCAGTTCTTGTTCATGATGGTGAGTACTTCCAGATTGGAGAGCTCATGAGTACCAGTGGATATGTACTTTCTCTTATATCTCATTTGTATCAGTTGGATACCTTGTTTATATATCACTCCTCAATTGTATTCGAGGAGAATTCCTGTAACTTATAATTGTAACACTCTTGTATGAACTACCTCATTTGGAAATGAGTATTGCAATTTTTATATTGAATGCAATGTATGAATGAATCATTATTGTACCTTATATCTTATGTGATGTTTTTTAATGTTATTGAATGTATGATCTTAAATTTATGAGTTTAATTTATATGTTATGGTTAAATAACCTTGGTAAAGTGGAATTCAAATGTAATACCTTGTCGTGTGTATCTTAGATATTGTATGCACTAGTGTTGTTTATATCACATGTTAATATTTCATTTTAAAAATAAAATTACTACACGTCCATTGTGTTTTCAACATTCTTTAAGGTTACGTGGCGGGGCATTCCAGATATAGTCAAAGTCATTTATTTGTATTGTTCTTTGCTAAATGTAGAATAATTTTATCAAATTTTCATCATATGCTAGAAGTCTTCCATCAGTAATTCCAGGATCCAAGTGCCTTTGTAGTCTCCCATTAGGTTGTGTATAAATTTTCTCAATCTTTACAATTTCTCTCAAGAATTTACCATAAGAATTTCAATTCCCATAAAGTGGGGGGTGACTCTGTAAGTCTCTTGTGCTAGTACATTTTAATTTTAGAAAAGAGAAAAAGAGAGAGAGAATTGTGAGAAGCATTTGTAGAAATGAAAGGTGCCAGAAGCCACATGAAGAAGAATCTTGAGCAAAAGCTAGCAAAAGATCTACCTCGCAAAACAAATCCATCATGGAAGGAAAAGAGTGTACATACAAGTAAGTACGCCAATCCTCCTGTAATTGGATCTTCTAATTCAAATGAATTTGATCAAAATGAAGTGTATAAATATGGTATGCCTCTTGATAATGAGAAATCTCCCATTATAAAAGAAGCCAATACCACAATTCAACTTACTACTCTTAGTAAGCCAGGTTTTAATCCAAAGACCTCACAAGAATCTGAGCCCTATAACTTTTGGGATAAGAAATTGGTTGCTAAAGGAGGGAGTCTTGGGGCTTCAACCATCCATAAGGATTTTAACTCAAGAGTAAAATCTAGAAATAAAACCCCTGAAGCTTCCACACGGGGGGAGGGGTTGAATTTGACAAGTTATACTCCTGAACACCCACCCACCAAACCCATAGTAGTTGAAGAAAACAAAAGAAGTGGTGTTAGCAGATATTAGCTACCATGTGGCTTTTAAAGGGATGAATTTAAGTGAGAAGAGTGGGAGAAATCTTGAGAGAAGTGTCGCTGAGAAAACTTCCATTTATACTAATTTTAATAACTCTATATATCTCTAAATATGGATTCTCATTCCTAGAATATCTCCTATCAGCACCATATCCACTAGTATTTATACAAGTTCTATAGTGACTACTAAAGTTTCAAATCCTTTTTCCTATACTTAGAAAGCCAAGAATATAGACCTTGGGGAAAAACCTATAGGTCAACCTAAAACCATAACTACTACTAGAAAGACAAATACTGCATCCATTTTTATTCCTACAAATACAAAATTTGACCCTACAATCTTGTCATTGTAGTTAGAAAATAAACAATTGCAAAAGGAGTTGGATAAAATGCAGATCATGGCTACAAATGTAAATATGGAAAGGAAAATTTCTTTAGTGAAATCATCAATCCCTTATCCCAAAGATTCTACCTCTCATAGTACACCCCATTCCTTAGCACAAACTTCTGGTATGAACACTACTACTTCTAGTCATTCCATTACTATATCCCAACAACTAAAAACTCAATATGGTGGAAACATTCTTGGTGGGAGTGGAGGTGGTGGTCAGGGAGGTGGAGGTGGAGGTTTTGGAGGAGGAGGTGGAGGAAAGAACACTTCCTTTATAAATTAGAATATTGGTGGTGTTGGTGGAGGAGGTCAAGGTGGTGGAAGAATTCAAGGTGGAGGAAATCAAGGTGGTGGTGGAGGACATGGTGGTGATGGTTCCCTTTTTTCCCATTCTAGTCATGGCAGTGGAAGAGATCCATTTAGAAGCATAACCATGCAATTGGATAGGTATAGATAGTTGTGCTTCCTTGGGATACCTGGTTACCCTAACCCTCTCCCAGAATATATAAGGAATGTATTGGTAAGGTTTTCTAGCAACAATGCAATTAGTGGAGAAGAGCATTTAAGATCATTCAACACTATGATGGATGATTTTGAAGTAGAACATGGAGATGTCATGATGAAACTATTTATGTAGTCATTAACTGAGGATGCTATGGACTAGTATAGGAGTCTACCAGTGGCAAGATCCTTAGGAAAGGTAAGAATTTTAAATAAAATTTATCAAAAGAGCAATAATATAAACCATTTTACCTGAAAGTCATAATAATTCAAGTTTTAAACCCCAAAATAATATAATCCATTTTTAATTTTATTGCTAACAATTCAAGTTTTAAACCCTATAGATACACAGCAGCACAAAATAATGCTTTGAATGAAGAGACGTAGCTAAACATTAAAAACTCAATATTACGGGGACCTAGTACACCTTTCATTAAGTTCGTGCGGATTAGTACTTCAGCGATTTGGTCTTATCTTATTAATAGTTTCCAGGAAACAACATTAAAGAATATTTAAGGTCAATAGAATTAAGATAAACACTTCTGACTAGATTATTCTAGCAAGCAATTTTCTAGCTGCCAACTTGATACAATCAAGATTATACAGCTATTATTTTGACAAAAAGTGGTCAATATAACAAATAGACGGCAAAATAATCTTCCTTAACGGTCACATGAGAAGTTCATACGCACCCATGCATTTTCGTTAAGGTAATCCAAGACAAAGAATAGCTTTGTTTGCTAAAGTTCAAAGCTCTTTATATTAAGTAAGCCTATGCTCTAGTATGTAAAGGACTGATAGTTATTTCCTCAAGGAATTAAGCAGCTTCACCGTGAGTTAACATTGCACACCAACATATCAGCAATAATCTTCCTACTACTCTTTGTTGGTGATCCACGCATATTGCGGTAAACAAACAAAAATCCCAGAATAAAAAATACTCAAGCAAAATGGGAATAGGAATTGAAAATGTTAAAATCTAGACCTTGCTGCAATTATTTTCTCAAGTGAATGTTCAATAAATGTACTAGAAGTTGGGTATAATATTTCAAACTACGGGAATATCGGCTAAAAAGGTTGAATGATGATATGGTTGTACTGGTTTATTGTTGTGGTGACCTTCTGGTGATAAATTTAAACTAAGGAATATGTAAAGTTCCAAAAGTAGACAATCCTTTGTATAGAGGCTTGGTTAAGCTCCCACAAAGTACCACCCAAACTAAACCCAATATTATGAATGTTGTGAGCCTCATATGTTGGTTCATTCAAGATCAACATGAGTCTCGTTGGCATGATACCAAAATAATATTGAGGTATGTGAATCACACATAAAAATTTTCCATTCAATTATTATTTCATTAAAAAAATATGAACTAGTTGGTTACATAGGTTATGATTGGGCTAGTTTAGTGGATGATAGAAAATCAACATCTAGTTATGTTTTCTCACTTGGTTCTAGAGTTGTATCTTGGTGTAGTAAAAAGTAAGTAACTGTGGCTCTTTGTTTTCCAAAGAAGAATAAATTATAGTTGTTGAAGCAAGTTGTCAAGCCATTTAGATTAGAAGGATCTTGGAAAATCTGTGTTTGTTGTAATAACATCTAATTGCTATTTATTATTGTAATATTAGCACCATTACAATGACAAAACATTTTATGTTCCATGTTAGATCAAAACACATAGATATTTGACATCACTTTAGTCAAGATTTGGTTCAAGATGGGAAAGTGGAATTATAGTTTTTTCCTTCATCTAAAAAATTTGTTATCTTCACCAAAGCTCTTCCCATAGTTAGTTTTTTCTTTGAGACATAACTTATGACTCATCTCCATTGATCATTTAGGGGGAGATTTGAAGGAATGCATGCTCAACAACATGTTCAATAGAGGATGAAGATTTTAATTTGATATTCATGAAATTTTAGTTTGCATGCTATTTTTAGTCCACTTTATCCATGCACCTTGTTTACATAAGAATAATTTCCTCAAAACTATTATTTTATATGTTTAATTTGATCATAGATGCATTATCTTTCATGATATTTTGATTCTTAATAATGTTTTTTCTTTATTCACTATTTTAATTACTAAACGACCAATTGAATTATTCAAAATAATATAGTCTTTTTTCACTGATGCTATGTGTAGCTATGTATGATAATTATTTTTTGGATCTATTTTTTTTTAAATAGTACTTCAATATAATATTAGTTATTTAATTTATATCTTTCAATCCCATTTTTACATGTATATATCCATTCAAAAGAGCATTAAAAATTAGTACGAAAGTACATTCTCCTTGAAGGTTGTAAATATGTCTACAAACAATCAATGGAATTAGAGAAAATCTCAATATTTAACCATAATTATAAGTTTAAAATTCATTAGACAAAGAAATATTTCAAAGTGAAGAATAATTCATCTTGGAAGTGGGTGTGAAAATATACCTACCCTTTGCCTCTGAACTCTAAGGATGCGGTTCAACCTCCTAAAAAAAGGCACCTATGGATGATTTACAAAATTGTCCCTCTCTGCCCTCATACCTTGAGGCTCTTTTATAAAAATAAATTTGATCTTAAAAATTGGTACCAAAAAAACCTACCTAACACATGGAAAAATTATTGGAAGATGATTCCATCCAAGTTGTAGATTAATTGGAGCATTTGACAAAGTTGCCATCTCTCAAAACTATGATTTTTTTTACTTTTTGAAGGATGATGATGCTTTTATTTCCGCAATAAATGTGCTCCCTCTCTCTAGTGGAGTCTTTAAAAAAAAAAGGCTTGTACTATTAAAATTGTAGAGCTTGAATTGATATTGCATCCTCACAATAAATGGATTTGAAGATCCTTAAATAGGTATCATTCTTGGAGAGATGTTTCTCTTTCATGAGACATGACTTTACATGACATAAATTTACATAAAAAGTATGTTGGGTTGGGTGCGATCAAATATAGTTTATAATTTAACACCCCCCATAAGCTTTATTTGATCACACAACTTAATTAGATGATGGGGGCCACCTATAAAAAGGTTAATTAGCTACCCATGTACAAATTTGAAGAATGTTTTTAACATTAGTGGCTTCAAAAAGGTATACAAACTTATTGTTTTTTAATAGCATTGATTACCTTTGTCCATAATTATCCATCATAAGATGTATTGCATAGTTATATCAATAAAGGAGGTGAAGTCATTTGCAATGATCTTTGTGATCAAAACCTTCACATATTTAGCCATAATCTATCCAATAAATGCTACAAATTTATAGATTCAACAATGATCTTTGCAATCAATGCTACAACTAATCAATAATGGTCTTTGCGATCAACACTACAACCTTTTAGGTTTAACAATGACATTTATGATCAATGCTACAAATTTGTAGGTTCTAATGATCTTCGTGATTGAAACGCTACAACATTATAAGTTCAACAATGATCTTTATGATCAATGTTGCAACCTTTTTAGATTCATCAACAATCTTTGTGATTAACTTTTAAGATTCAACAATGATCTCTACAATCAACACTTATTATTTTAAGTCGGACAATGATCTGTGCAATCAACACTACAACTATTCAATAACAATCTCTACACTCAACTATTTAGATTCAACAACAATATCTCTAATCAATTCTATAATTTTTAAAATTTAGTAATGATCTTTGTAGTCAATTCTACTTATTTTACCTTTACATGTCTATCAATTTTCATCCTCTCAAGACACTTCATACCACTAAGACACAAGTGACTAAACTCTAGCATCTCACAATCATAAATATCTAGTTCTAAAAGCTTTGAAAGATTAGATATTTTGAACATACATAATTTCAAATTTTTATAATCTTCATTCTTTATCTTTTCAAGATAACTTTGATGGACAAGCCTTATCTCCTCAAGGTCTGGAAAATAAATAATCCTTAATAGGATAATATTCATAAGATCAAATGTTCCTATCAATTTACAATTTTTAATATCAAAATACATTAATATCTTTAATCTTCTTAAATTTACTTCAACAAGATTTTCATCATAATAAATCTTTGTAACACAAATATAATTTGCAACTTGAATTTCAAGTAAATAATCATTTAAAATGTTACAAAAATGATTATATATGTAACTCTTACTATTGAAATAATTGTAGAAATGTTTTTTTTATTAGATTAAGACTGGAAGGGCCAGTAGCCCTTAAGGAAAACAAGGGGCTCACAAGAAGTGAAACACCCATCAAACTAAAGAAAAAACATAAACATAAACAATACAACTAGCAAAAAGAAACAAAGAAAGAATATAGACCAATGACCAACACAGAACCACAAAACACCTACAGGTCTCCCAACAACTTGAGACCACTAATTGCCTTCCACTTTTTTGATGGGGTTTTTAGCACTACAACAACTTAGATAGAATACAAATATCATATCTCTCTTGAACCTTGGTAAATTTCTATCAGCAAGCCTCAAGAAATAACCCCAAGGTCGCTAATGTCAGGTCTTGACAATGCCACAAACAACTCAGTGATAATGTGAAAATGCTAGTAATCACAAGGGACCTTACAAATTAACAATGATGGAAGTATAGTTAGCATAAAATAGAGCAATGTGGTGATGCTGATTCAATCCTAAAACTAACCCAAATATCAAAGAAAGAGAAAAAGAGATAAGGGTTTGGGAGAGATTCTAAACTAACTCCTAAGATCAATCACAACAATGGAAAATGTTGCAAATGGACAAATCCCCAATAAAGCCAATCTCTGCTTAATCAAGGATAACCCTACAACCACATAGAAACGATGCAATCTTCTAAGGAAATTGAAAGATTTTCAAAATATGAACATTAATCCATATACCATATTACTGGCGTAGCATGAACAAGCATCCATAGTTGAACTTAGCATAAGACAAGGCCCATAATAACTTTACACAACAACGTACAATCAACAAATTGCTAAAAGTATGGACTTGAGATCGATAAAACATCATTCACATTTCACCATTATCATGAAAGAACTAAAAAATAACATCTAGCATTGAGAATCAAGAACAAGAAACCATGGAACTATCAAAACTCAACACAATGTTTGCCAAATCAACAACCCATTTGCATTAACTTCTCCAGAATTTACATCAAAAATTTCATCTCCTTCTCCTCTCCTACAACTAACTCCTACAAATTTCTAACCCCAAATTCTAATAATCTAACCCCTTACAAATGAGAAGGAAAAATCCTTTTATAGATATTACATTAACATTACAATTTCAATGGCTAGGATTAAATTGATCCAAGGGATCAGATCAATCCCTTGGAAGCATCAAGAAGTTACATAATGTTTGACAATCCTTGGTACATCATCATCTAGTCAACATAACTCTGTTACAATTTGGAGCAATGAGATTTAACAATATTCTACCACCTTGATCATGATAAAAATTTTGATTGGAGAGTAAAAAACAACATCACATGACTTCTCATGCTTGAAACATATCCTCCAGCTATAGAAAGGTTGTGGCATAGATTCTTATGTGGGTGCAATATAAATATTTGATTTGCAAGTAAAATCTTTCAACTTGAAATCCTCCTGATAGCACGATCTGGGCACATATACATATGTAATTGGGTTCATTTGAATAGTTGGGAACTGATTCATATGTAAATCAACATTAAATCTTGAGGCTACACCTTATATTCAATTACAATCTTTTCTAGATTTTCCTCTTGGCACGAATCCATATGCAAGTCCCCTTTTGATTTATTTAATTCTGAAAAACAAATATAATCATTAGTAGCTCACATGTGAAAATCCAATCCATAAAACACTAAAATTAAGCATATATAAACCATTGGAAAATTTAACTTAGTAATAAAATTTCAAAAATTTAACCCTATTAAGAAATTTGGGAGTTCAGGAAATTCACGATAGGAAGTTTGAGAAAATCCAAAAAGGAGGGATTTTCACGAGTGACAAGAGCTTCAGGGAAATCTGGATAGGAGGGATATTTGTGAGTGGCATGAGCTTCAAGGAAATCTGGATAGGAGGAATTTTTGCAAGTGATAGGATCTTCAAGGAAATCTGGACAGGAGGGATTTTCGCGAGTGACAGGAGCTTCAGGGAAATTCAAACAGGAGGGATTTTAGCGAGTGATAGGAAATTTGGGGCAATCTGGATAGGAGGGATTTTTTTGAATTCCTTACTTGATCAAAATCCCCCAAACTCCATAACTTTTTGACCAAGAAGAAATTTTCAAAAGTCCAAAAAGCAACCTAGCCTAATTTTTTATTCTATATCCATAGGTGCAAGAAAGATTCACATATGATATTGAAAAATCACTTCAAAATCCCCATTTCCAAAATCCATGATAGGTGCACTTCTCTGAAACCCTCAAGATGCCTTAAACTATTTCCTTCATCAAAAAAAGTTTGGACTTAATCCCAAAATAACCTCCCAAGAAGAGAAAAACTAAAAATTGACAAAGTGAAGAAGTGGAGATGCAAAAGAAAAAATGGGGTCCCTGCCGTCAGTGGGGAGTGTGTGCAAAAAGTGTACAACAAATGGAAACTCTGTTACGGAAATGCTCCAAAGCATTTTGATGAAAAATTGGAATAAAGAACCCAAAATCTCTAGTTTTGATCCTCACATCAGGTCAACCAATAAACTATAGTCTCAAAACTAATGAATAAGCAAGCCCTTCCTATGTTGGAAATCCAAGTGTGTGTGAATGTATTAATTTCCCTCCCTCAGCTACTGTGAAATCAAGTTCAGTCAGGTTAAGCTACGTGAAAGATTCTAATTGCAAAAGCAACCTGGATAAAGC
Organism: Sequoia sempervirens; assembly: GCA_007258455.2. Taxonomy (NCBI): domain Eukaryota; kingdom Viridiplantae; phylum Streptophyta; class Pinopsida; order Cupressales; family Cupressaceae; genus Sequoia; species Sequoia sempervirens. Next base: position 11,823 of record VDFB02161812.1, read on the forward strand.
TTTGCTACCAGTCAGGCGTCCATAGCCCCAATGAGGTTATCGCTGTGATTCTCCCAAACATAGCTCTACTTCCAACCAAACATTTGTAGCCCCAATAGAGATATTCAAATCCTCCTAAAAGATTGAATTATTTCTTTTGATTTTCAATATTTTCTTTTCTTTACTTTCTGATTTTTCTTTTCACTTCTTTTTGTTTTCAACTTGTAAGTAATGAAGCTCACATTTAGGGCTGAGAATCATAGTGGCGCTGAAGCAGAAATATAATATTTTTCACTTAACAAGACCTTACAAGTAACCCACATCAACCTCAAGATTATTAAGATAT
>VDFB02161813.1:0-30619 GCA_007258455.2 Sequoia sempervirens
TTATTTTATTTACTTGAGAGTTAATTTATTTTACTTCACAACTATTTCAATATCATTTTATTTTATTTACTTTGTTTTGAAGAGCTATGTTTTTTTAATTAAGGGTTCTTTTATTTTACTTCAGAACTATTTAAGAATATTTTATTTTATTTACATTTTTTGCTTTATACTATTTTTATTTACTTAAGTGTTCTTTTATTTTACTTTAGAACTATTTATGAACTATTTTATTATATTTACATTGTTTACTTTATTATTATTTTTATTTAGTTGAGAGTTATTTTATTTTACTTAAATAACTATTTAAGAATTAGTTTATTCTATTTACATTGTTTATTGAAGAGCTATGTTTATTTGATATTTTTTCACTTAAGAGTTCTTTTATTTTATTTTAAAACTATTTAAAAATTATTTTATCTTATTCACATTGTTTACTCTATTGCTATTTTTATTTCCTTAAAGAGTTATGTTATTTACTGAAGAGTTAGTTTACTTTATTTCAATTTATTAAATTATTTACTAAAGAGCTATTATATAGTTTTAGTTTTTATGTAAAAAGTAACAACATGAGTCTCCTTTATGCAACTGTAGAATACTCATCAGCTTTAATGAACAAGCATAAAGAATCAGAATTTCTACAAGTGCAAAGATCTTCTCTCATTCGTAGTTCTATAATTGAAGCAAAGAGCTATCCTAAACAAAAATGGGATTGCTGGAAGACATGAGCTACAAAATCAAGAATATATTTCATCAGCATACACCCCTGAACGTATGAAAAAATGAAAAGAAATCTAGGATTTGAAATTAGGCAGCTTCCCAGTCAATTCTTGTCATGCCAATAATACATTTGGAAATGCCCAAGCAAAGCACAGAAATTGATCATCGACAAATTTTAGAACAAACCATCTAGCATGGAAAGGGGCAGGACTCACCTCCGTACAAGCATATCTCTGATTGTAGAATCACCATCCAAGGCTTTGAGAAAAAATTTAGGATTAATTGCATAGGGAAGAATTTGCAGCCAAATATTTGATGCTGCATAGTGTCCATGAGATATTAGCTTGGCAAGTAAGTTCCATGAAGTTAAATTATTTTTGGGCATTGGCTGCTGACAAAATTTAAAACAAGTTATTTGTGTGGACAGGGAGAGGGCTCACTGTTGCAGGACATGCCCAATTGAAGCCTCCTTACACACAGTCTAGAATAATCACCACACAAGACTTCAAGTTGATTTTAGAACTAGTTGCATAGGAGATAATTTTAAAGACAAAAGTCTAGAGGTGGAATGGATCTACTTCAAGCTAAACTATATTAGAGGCTATATAATTATAAACAAAAGGACAGTATGAAGCAAAAATCATCCAATGCAAATAACTTGGTGTCAGATATCCATCATATTTTCACACATACTTTATCCAGAGGCTAAATATCTCCACCTAAAATCCTTGTGGCCAAAATTTGGATCTAGACATGCTTTGACATATACAAGGCACTTATTTGCCACCTCCTGTAGATTCAACTATTGTTGCCATTTTTTTGCACCGCAGATGACAATATTACGCATTCATTGATTCATTGTGGTTGTTCAAACCCAGAACACAATCAATGAAGCCCGGGCCAGACTTTAAACAAGCCTAGAGCAGCCCTGGCCCTGTTCCTGAACATGAATCAGAACAATAGCCAGAAGCCCTTTTCCATACAAATTTTAGCAGAACTAATACACTTTCTTTAAGGTTTTTTTACATTCATCAAATTTCGAACTTCATGGATTAGATTTGCAAACCCTGTGACATAGCACACACACATGTATACATTTATGTGTGTGTATATATGCACACACACACACACACAAGCATGCACACATACATACAGTATATATATGTGTGTTTACAACATATCTTAAAAATGGCAATTCTTATTAAAATATTAAATGTAATATTAATGGTCATCTTAGTTTTATTTAGTCTTTAGTTAGTCTTAAGTTAACTTGTAGTTAGTTAACTTAGTCTTTAGCTTTAGTTTGTTTCAGTTAACTACTACTTCTCCCTAACTTTGAGGGTTTGTAAAATCTATAAGAGCTAGGCTCCTCTATCAATAAATCTATTTGATTATTTACCAAATTTACATGGTATCAGAGTGGGTTATGGGGTTTTATAAGATTTGGCAATTTTTTTAATAAAAAATTTGTAGCTTCTTCATCCTGGAATTTTTTGCAGAAATTTTTAGTCCCTTTTTTTTTGAAAAAATGTCTAAGGGTTTTGACTTGTCCTCTAGGCAAAGATCGTGGAGGATTTTTTTGCTGGGCGCGTGTTTCTTCATGGCCGTGCGATTAAACCCCTCTTGGCACAACTTTCAGGCCACATTTCTTCTGTTTCTAGGTGCTGCAAATCGTGGGTTTCTAGCCACGTGACTTTCAAGAGATTTCATGCTTTTGTAGACACATTTTTTGCTCGGATCATGTTTTCTTTCCTGGCACGATTTCCTTCTCTTTAAGCCGCATTTTTTGAAGAAGTTTGAAGATGCGATTTTCTATGTTATTTTGGCCACACGCAACGTATCTAATAGACATGATTTAGGGTTCGCTTTTGGCCAAAAATTCTTCTCCTCTGTTTGACACGATCTTCAAGAAATTTCTGCTGCGATTTGTAAATCTCCTGGTCATGTTTCGTGCATTCTTCTTAAGTCATGTTTTGTTTTTGGTGGCCCCTTTTTGAAATTCGTGCCTAAAAAACTGATTATTTACTAAATTTACATGGCATCGGAGCCTTGCTCCTATAGATTTTACAAACCCTCAAAGTTAGGGAGAAGTAGTTAACTGAAAGAGTTAACTGAAACAAACTAAAGCTAAAGACTAAGTTAACTAAAGACTAAATAAAGCTAAGATGACCATTAATATTACATTTAATATTTTAATACCCTCCCTTAATGGTCATCGTACAACTACACAAAGAAGCCCCCTAAATTTGACAAGAGCCTACCACTAACTCTGCCACTTGAGATGAGTCTACCACCAACCCTCCCAAAATCTGCAGAACTTCTCGAAAAGACCTAAACTTGTAGTTAACTTAGTCTTTAGCTTTAGCTTGTTTCAATTAACTCTTTCAATTACGTTTAGTTAACTCTTTCAGTTAACTAATTCTTCTCCCTAACTTTCAGGGTCTCCAAGTTTTCTCTGAGTTTTTGGTGCGACCTACATGAACAAGAAAAAAAAAATATGGAGGGTTTTTTAATATTTTTTTCCTTAAAAACGATGTTTTGTAAATTAATTCGTGTCTAGGATTTTGTACTACGTTGTAATTCGCAAAGTTGTGTAGGATTCCTTTATGGGGTTTTACCGTTTTATCCAAACAAAAAAAAACAATGCTTTGTAAACTTTCAATTTTAGGGTTTTGCGATTTTGTCCTCAAAAATCATGGTTTCTTGCAATCTATTTTGAGGCGTCGTGCTCATTTGCAAAAGTTTGGAGGGTTTGCCGATTTTCCCTCAAAATCATGGTTTCAATTTGTGTAGTTGTTTTCAGTGTCTGGCTACAAGGAGGGGCAACTTTGTTACCCAACATCAGGTTGGACGTTTTGTGATCAGTTTTGGTCTTTTTGAGAAGTTCTGCACTTTCTACGAGGGTTGGTGGTAGACTCATCTCAAGTGGTAGAGTCAGTGGCAAACTATTGTCGTCAAATTTAGGGGGCTTCTTGGTGTAGTTGTACGATGACAATTAAGGGAGGGTATTAAAATATTAAATATAATATTAATGGTCATCTTAGCTTTATTTAATCTTTAGTTATTCTTGTCGTCAAATTTAGTGGGCTTCTTGGTGTAGTTGTACAATGACCATTAAGGGAGGGTATTAAAATATTAAATGTAATATTAATGGTCATCTTAGCTTTATTTAGTCTTTAGTTAGTCTTAAGTTAACTTAGTCTTTAGCTTTAGTTTGTTTCAGTTAACTACTTCTTCTCCCTAACATTGAGGGTTTGTAAAATCTATAAGAGCAAGGCTCTTCTATCAATAAATCTATCTGATTATTTACCAAATTTACAATTCTGTTGTTACCTGTTTACAGGCTGCTTCAAACAGTGGCACAGATGGATCTGTTGCCTGTAACACTTTGTTGGCATTGACAACTACAGCTGGGTCCCAAGATAATGCTTTGTCCCCTTCATTGAATGCTAAGAATGCCCAAAGAGCATCGAGGCAGAAATCTGAAATTACTGATCCTAAGAGGCGCTCCTTTGATGTAATTGTCAACTCAGAGGCTGGGATTAAGCTATCTTAACCTGTTGAGGAGGCTGTAGCAGCTGGAATATTTACTAAACAGCCCTGCTCGATTCTCTATCGATCTTAGGCTATGTTGCTGATTGGCAGATATACAGGCCAATTCAGGTTACTATATATCCTGGAATCACCTGTAGATTTGAGCAGGGTTTGATTTTTTAGCACCAGAAAGGATTCCACACTTCACCAGTCAAACCTAACCGATTTCAGCACTAACATGGCAATTCTGGAGCGAATCTTAAGCAATTCTAGAGGTGGACACAATTTTCAAAAGTTTTACGTTCTTTTTGGACCAGAAAAAGCCTTGAACATCTTTTCACTGCAGAAGGAAAAATGACTGCCAATGGAAAAATCCCCAAACATCTTTCTACCACAGTAGAAAAAAATGATTGCTGCTAAATGTCTCATCATTATCTCCTTTGAGCATTACATGAACACTACAAGACATCATATGCAATCTGTATTGGTGGATATATTTCCAGCTCAAACCAACAAAATATATTCTTCATTTTGTCAATCGCATTCGACCTTTAGGTTTAAAATTTGCAGCACTAAATTTTATTTTAAGCTTAGGCTTTACCATTTTTATTTTTACGAGTTGAACCATACTATATTTATTTTAGTATAAATATTTGCTACTATTAATATCTATATTTTTAAAATAGCAAAAAATAAAATATTATTATGATATAGATAGTATTCTATTAATATAGTTTATTCAAATTAATTAAAAAATAATAATATAGTAAATTTTATATAAATACATAAGGTTTTAGGCTGCAAATATATATATCCAAAAAAGTTGCCATACCGTACCATATCTGTGTACCCATACCCAATTCCATAACTTTGCAAGTTCAATAATCTCTGGCCTGTTTTATCAGATCTGCACTCATGGATATCCCAAACATTGAAGCTCTTTCTTAAGAAATACATTGACATTTAACCCTGTGTACAGGGATTTTTGTAATTTCTGTGATTCAGTTGAGGATGGAGCTAGATTTATATAGAAGGGACCATGGTATTTGAGGAAGGCTGCTCTGCTTCTTAAGCCTTGGTATTCCACTCAGTGCTTCCTGTGTGGATTAGACTACCATATCTAAAATTGCCATTTTGGGTCAATTCATGTTAAATTTTTGGGTACCTTATTGCCTCTTTCTCCAAAGACAGATTCTCTTATCCATCCTACTTTTGTCCAGATGCAGGTAGAAATCGTTATCTCTAAAGGCTTACCAGTAAAAACTTAGTTCAAAGTAGAGGATCATATTTGAAAGCAAAAATTATATTCCATTTTTTTGCAGCACTAGGGTTCCTAACCATTGGAATATTCGGCCAACGAAAGAACAATTATTTAACATAATTTACAAATATCATAGTTATAAAGATCATCCAGATCTTATTGATACAATTGACTACAAAGTATAAGCAATTGTAGGTCTATTAAAAAAGGAGCTCAAGAACTCCCATATTCCACTCCCCATCACTTTATAACATAGTAGCCGGGAGACGCGTCTCCTAATCCCAAGGAAGTGTCTCTGAGACGGGTGCGCGAATCCAAGACCGGTACCGTACCCAAAGATGTTTCCAAGAGACAAGAGGCAAGAGACTTCATAAAAGTTTCCCGAAGTCAAAGTCGCAATTTCTATTTGGCTTGAAAACATTAAAAATTTAAAAGTAGAACTTTGGTTAAACTTCATCACAATTTTCATTTATCCCAATCTCCATTTCATATACTATATACTCAACCGTCGTGATTTTTGTGAGGGAGGAGCCAAATTTTCTTGTTGGAGCCTGTGCAATTTCTTGTTGGAGCTGCCACTATTCAGACACCACTACTTAGATGCCAAACTCCTGAATCACATCTCTTCGCATCTCTATGCCAAACTCAAACAGCAATCTCTTCCAGCTATTTACTATTTTTATTTGTTTAATAATTTTAGATTTTATTAATTTAGTAACTATTAAGTTATTTACATAACTATTATTAATATATGATTTAAAATTTAAAATTTTAATAATGATTTTAATTTTGATGTTACTATTCATTGTTAAAACTTTACTGCTGCTATTCTTTTGAAAGTTCAATGTCATCATATTTTCTATAAATTATTAATTTTATATTTTTTTAATTTTTTATTTATATTAAAAAAATGACATCTCCAAGTACCTCCATCTCCTATTTCCAAAAAATAGTTGCACTGATACCAGTACCAATCTCTCGTACCAATACCAATACCAATACCAATCTCCTGTCAACTATGCTTTATAGGCAAAGAAAATGCACACAACTATATTCTCATAACAAACATATTAATCTAGCCATCCTAGTTAACGAATGCAAAGAAAAATACAAACTATGTTGCCAGTTTAGGTTCAACAATTTGCTAGCCTTTTATTCAGTTCACTCATACTACACACACAAACAAACAAAATATACATAACATTTAATATATACAAATCCGGGTTCAATTCTGCAGCAGAACCAGCCAGGGTTCTGCAATGATCTGTGGGTTTGTCCAGGACAAACCCAAGCAAACACGTCCTGAATTTTGCCTCCTGCCACAACAAATCCCCTACTTTTTGTGATTTTTCCTGTAATTATGATTTGACATTTAATTCAGCATTCATCCTTACTGTTTTTAGGCTTATTTGCAGCTAGCAGAAAGCATAGATATCCTCATAAGGATTAACACTGTTTTATTAAATGCAACAAACAGGTGTCTAAACCAATCAATTCACTCTTCCCAGCATGGTTCAGCCTGTGCCAACATGTGAGCCTTGGATCATGGTTTGGTCATCTATCAAACCATAATGGAAAGGTTATTTTTAATCAGATATTGTAATTGGAATTCCTTGGTAAATATGTATGCAAAATGTGAGCATACACAAGGCAAAGTGTTTGAAAAAATACCTCAAAAATGTGTGGTATCATAGAATACGACAACTGCAAGATATATATAGTGTTCTTAATGAAGCTTCAAGACTTTTTAAAATATGCAGCAGATGCAGTTACACTCAAAAAACATGGTTTTTTGGTTTGATAAAAAATTATTAAAATGGCATGTGCCATGATGGTCTGTGTGGTTTTGAAAGCCTTCATTTGAAGGCTGGGTGACCAGGGCTCTTCCCCTCAACCCTGCCATGTACCGCAACAGAGAACATGCCAGGGGTGCTGCCCCCAGACCCCCACCACATTTATTTAATACATTTTGTACTTCTATTTTGAATAAATTATAAAATTTTATTTTATTTAAAGAAATTTAAGTATTTTTTAAGTTCTCGAGTTTGAGACAAGCCTGGCCTGGGCATTGGAACTATGATATTATTATCAGGTATTTGAACTTGCCAATGCCCTGATTGATATCCATGCCAAGTATGGAAGCATACACAAGGCATGTGAATTGTTTGACAAAATGCCAAAATATTAGATCATAGTTCCACAGAGTTTCCTGACAGGGGGACATTGGTACAGGCTTTGGGGATGGGAGGACCAAGGGCCTAAGTTTGGGGCGGTGGGGGGACAGTGGCAGAACAACAGCACTGAAATACATATAGTGCTTGAAAAAATAGTTATAAAAAGATGTATAAGGATTACAAATGAAACTTTAGCAAACTAGGTGTAAACATTTGAATTTCAAAGTGAACATTAACCTGGCATCACTCTTTGCTCTTCATCTTGCTCTTCATTCTCACTCTTTCACCTTACACTTGCAATTTTCACTCACACTCGCACTATTAGCTTCTTGTTGATTTGTTTTTGTGAATTGAAATGAGGATAGGAGGCAGTTTTATAGAGTTTGGGTGGGGCCCGTAGGCCATTACGGTTTGGCCTTCAACACTTTGATCTTTTTAAAAGATATGCATTTTGGTCGTTTGACAGCAGGAGACACTTAGGCATCTTCGAGATGGCCCAAAGACTCCTAGGAGTCCCCCGAACATCACAAGGACGCCTTGACATCACAGCGGCTTCTTGGAGGCGACAGTGATGGTTATGGGGTGATGGCGCTAGGGAGACACCTCCCGCAAGTCTCTGAGACGAGGACATCTCAAAAACGCAAGGTGGGGGAGGGGAACACTGTATTAGATGCCTCTAATACTTTTTATTTTAGACTGGAAGTATGTATATATTTATTATTTTTTATATGTTTTTGTATGGACAAACATAAAATGAACCCAGCCCGTTTGTTTTTTACCAAACCCCTAAACCATTACCAACACCAGTAATGCAGGGACACAGAGGGCAACAAAAGAAAATCCGCAAACCCCCCCCCAAAGAAAAATGGAGCATTTTTCTAAGCATCGATTAGTGTGTACTGATTAGCCTGTTTATTCAACTATTGGCTTCTTTTAAAAGTAGTCAACAAATTTTTCAAAATTACAAGGTGCAAGATACAAAAACAACAATGCTTCTTTATAGAGGATATTTTATTGTCATATTTCAAGGAGGCAAATTCTTATAGTGCATGCCTCCACCCCAGAAGTTCTAAACCACCAGTTTTATACCTCTTTAAAGTCATTCCATTAAGGCTTCCAACAATACTTGAGACTTCCTACCCTAACTCTTGAATACTCGATGGTATTTGTTCCAAGATACATTTTAAATTCAACAAAACAGAGGCTTATTTTACCAGGTTCTCTCAGAACCCAGTTCATACATGGAACAGTAAAAACCAATACAATGTTGGTTCGAGTATGCACTGGACTCGCCCAGGGTTTTGCCCAGGCCTCAGTTTACAGACTGGGTTAACCCAACGTTCTGCCTGGGCCTGCAACTTTATCATGGGTGCCTATAAACAGATCCTGAACCTGATCAAACAGGGTTTTGAGGAATTAGAACAAACTTGAAACTTGGGTAGGCCAAAATTCAAACAGGCACAAAATGTCAATTAAAGCATGTCAATAGATATAGGTACACAGTCTTATCAAGATACACATGATATAAACATATATATTAATCTTTAATCTTGTCAAAAGAAAAGCCATCTAATATAAAGATAAAAGCTACCCAGCTTCCATTACATATTAATTATGATCAATAGATATAGGTAAAGTCTTTACAATGATATGCATGACTTTATACATATCAATCTTTAATCTTGTCAAACAAAAGCCATTAATCTTTTCTTTGATAAAGATAAAAACAACCCAGCTCCCATTTACCCCTAAGCACATACAACCCAATTAGAGTCCTTTAATGAACCCACAACACAAAGGTTTACAATAATCACTTAAGCATTTTGATAAAAAATCATATTTCATCCATACAAGCAAAACAAGAAAAAGTTAAAAATTGAGAATCAAGGTAACCTTGCGAGGACTTTTTCCTGATGATTTTCCAGCTTTTTTCCCAGGGGTTCCTTTGCTCCTTTTCTTTCGCTTTTTAGCCTTCAGCTTCTATAGAATAGAAGCAAGAAAATAATGTAAGTATAAAACAACAGCAGATAAGAAAATTAGCCATAAATTAGATACAATCTTGAGAGAGAAACCTCAATTTGCTCTTCAAGTAAAACATCTGTAGTAACATGAGGAGCCTCAAGAAATTCAATTAGTTTCACCACTATCTCTTCCTGCAAACAAAAGTCAGCCAGTAACAGAATATAAGCCAATAAGTTTGGAAGCCATGTACAGCCAATGGAAAAAAGAATTTTTTTTAAATGCAATGAAAATCTAAAAAAATCAGCACAACCTTCTTGGTTCCTGATTTTGAGATATGGATATCTAAGATATCACATAAGATTGACAAATTGTCTTTGTTCAACTTATCAAGTTTATCCTTCAACTTCATTTTTTGTTTTTCCTGCAATTCAATAGAAATCCAGTTCTATAATAGATATATATACTTCTCCAGTCAACCAAACATTTTAACTACAACAAAAGTTCCACAAGACATAAAAGCAAAGAACCTAGCTTGCTATGTCACCATTGCATCACAGTATTGAGATATGCAATTGGAGAACAATATTCAAACACTGAATTAAGCAACATCAAATACAATTAAAATGCTTCTCAAACATCAGACTTGGCAACTATCCCAGTCTCCACTCACTTTTAGAAGACTATTATAGAGGTGAAGTAAAATACACATCAAGATTCTAATATGAAAATCAATTTGCCTTTATACAAAAAAATCAAAACAAAGTATATCAGCAAGTTACATTCACTGTTATTTGCTACCGATATGTCAAATTCCACAAGATAGATTACCTCATCTTCACCCCATAAAAAGCCGGAAAATTGCAAGATGTTATTTTTAGAATGAGAAGCCTGCATATCACAAAAACCAACCAGTGGTATTAGATATCAAGATTAATCACTAACATTTGCAATTCTACTGGTAATCACAAGTTCCAGAATTTAAATATGGCTTGAAAAGAGTTTAATTACAAAAAGGTGTTACACATTTCTATGCAAAGAAAACTAAAAAAATAGAACACTACAACAAAACCAATAAAATGGAATTCTTTTAGCATGCATGCAAATGGGGAATAGATAGGAATACCTTCCCTCAGAACCAAAATGATCAAAAACAACATTTCAGAAACCAAAGTGTTAAAAAAAAGTGAAAATTTCATCATTCAGTTTAATTATATATTTACTATTCAAGTATTGGAATATCAAATTTTATATTTAAGATATTATTTTTTTAAGTCTAAAACTGGTATTTAACAACAAAGTTACCAGATCCTTCAAAAATTGCTCCCATTGCTATAAGCCTATAACAGACTGGATAAGTGTGGGATCAGGACAGAACAGGGTCTGGCTTCAGCTGTAGCATGGCCCTCCTATTGCAGGTACCATATGAATATGTCAGACATGCCCTTAAAGATGCAAACTGCATATTGAAGAATGTCTGATCAATAGTCTGATGTTTGATCAATAGTTGAAGAATGTTTCCTGCAAAGATGCAAACTGCAAAGCGTGTTTGCTAAATGCAATGACAGCAAACTAGCTCACACAGAGGAGAGTTATTGATCAAAAGTAAACATAACTTTGAGATTTTTTCACCTTTTTAGATTTCAACTTTTTTATGAAAATTTTGAATTTTTTAGATTGTTAATCATTTTATTACTTGTTAACATATTGTATGATTTTTTTGTTTTTCTAAATTTACTTTTTCTTTTTATATGATTTTTAAGAATTTTAAATAATATATTTAATATAATAATTATTAATATTTATAAACCTTGTACAATATTAATAAATATAATAATAAAATTATTATGAAAGTTAATAATATTAAATTATTAATTTTAAAATTTAATTTACATAATTATCCATTTTTATTATTAAGAATAATTATTACTAATATGAGCAATTTATTTAATTTATCTATTCTTTAATAGTTAATAGTTTAACGGCAATATCTGATATCTTGTCGCTGCTTCCTTTGTTGTGTAGCTGCGAGGTGAGCACCCAGACAGGCTGACACAAAACACTGACCACACAGATTGTAGTATAGTACTCGAGTGCCACTGTGTACAGAACAATCTTATCCACCTGGTGCTGCTCAGTCCATGACCACACCACACTACAAGGAAAGAGAGCCTGGCGAATACGAAGATCAATACCAGAACTAAAGTCACGATTTTCTATGTGCATTGTGAGAGTCGAACCCCCTGCGGACCAAACCAAGATTCGAACCCCCTAGCAAACCGAACCGGAACCTATGCCTAGGATGTACAAACCCAATAACATAGTCTTTTACTAATTTACCAATATGGGTACAAGCATAGAAGAAAAACTCAACGACGTTCTTGAGCCATTTACTCACCAGCAAAAATCACCGAGTTTTTGGTGAGCACTCGCTAGAAAGTTGGCGAGTTTTTCACAAAAGCTCATCCACTCTGCAAAAAGACTCCTACGGCCAGAATAAAGGCAATTTCGATTCATTTATTGCCTCCACAATGATTGGACAGGTCAAGATGAGTAGCCTCCATTGTTTTCCGATGATATCTATGATTTAGAGCAACATGCAATGGAGGAGGGGGGTGGATTTGGATTCTCATTGGATGACAATGACGATGAGCTTGAGGAGTCATTGCCAATGCCACCACCAGCAACGTCTACATCCAAGATAGAAGTTGAGGAGCCACAACAGAGTCCTACAACTAGACCCTCTCCCCTAGTGAGAACTAGACAAGGGAAGAGGAAGATGTGAATTTGTAAAAACTGAAATATATTAATGTAGTATTTACTTTCAGTTTTACATAAACAATTTGCTATTTTCATCAGAGTAGCCGGATATGCCCCTACCCGTCCCCGGGCATGCATATCCCCGTAACCGATACGGGTACAAGTACGATACACCATAGATACACATTGCATACCATACCCACACATGCCCAAAAAATCTTGATTTTCCAACCATGCCGGATACTTTGTGATTTGATTTTCAAAATATCTGACATGTATCTTCCTAAACTTAATCATAAAATACTTCAATCATGCAATTTTCTTTTTGTTTTGTATAAACAAAACCTACACTAAATGAGGAAGACAACTGAAATGTTTTTCTATTTCAGCAACCCATTTTTCTAGGTCTTCTCTAGTGCAACTCTACTATTTTTTTGGTGTTCTAATTTTTATAGATTTAAAAAAATTAATTGTTTATATTTATAGTTTTATATTTATATTTAATATTTATATTATGTTGTTTAAACATTAGAAATTTTGAAAAAGTAAAAATTTATTCTTTAAATATAAATTTAATTGTTTATTCTTTAGTAAATTAGTAATGTTTAAATTTTAATATTATATAATTTATATTTACTTATTAGTTATTTTCTTTTAAAGTAATGAAAATCTCCTCTAATAACTTAGAAAAAATACGTGTATGTGTTTTTTTATGTTCAATGGAGGCATGTTAGTATGGGCCCATTCTCTAGGATATGTGTTCCCCCATGAAAATATAACAAGGTCAAGGACACTTGAGAAAATCGACAAAATGTCAAAGGATGATTTAATTGACTTTCCATTATACCACCTATCAAATCCCCCATGGTGAATAAATACCAAGATTGAAAAATTTTAAACATGTTTAAAGAAGTCAACTTTTTTATAAAAATAAAAATGCTGAAAGAATGTATATACATAACTGCATAAATCTGTGCATTGACTGTTCCTAAAGAGAGGGATTCTTCTTTGATGGAGCACATTGAGATTAATTTCCTAAAGACTCAATATTAATCCATGTGAAGTGGTTGGTAACAGTATTAATAAAATTCAGACCACAACGTATCAGTGGTTTAGACTTTAGATCTAGGTTACTGAATCAACAAGTTTTAGGGCGATTCCAGGTATGATTTCATGTAGAAAGATGCATTCCCCTCCATTACTTGATAGCAGGGTAGTATTCTGCCAGTGCACTCTCTAAAAGTTCATGAAAGTGGATAGAGGATAATGAAACTGGGAAGAATTATGCCACTATAAAAGTATATGAAAATAAGATAGAGAAGAAAGCTATATGATAAGGAAAACAGAGGACATGATTACAGTGTATTAAGACTCATCATTACTTTAATAGGTAGTTGTAATAAATCAACAAGTTTTAGGGCGATTCCAGGTATGATTCCATGTAGAAGGATGCATTCCCCTCCATAACTTGAAATTATTCCTAATTTTGTAAAACGAAACTTAAGATTTAGAGTTTTTATGGAGGATACAAATGGAAATAGCAGGGTAATATTCTGCCAGTGCACTCTCTAAAAGTTCATGAAAATGGAAAGAGAATAATGAAACAGGGAAGAATTGTGCCACTATAAAAGTTTATGAAAATAAGATAGAAAAGAAAACTATATGATAAGGAAAACAGGAAACATGATTACAGTGTATTAAGCCTCATCATTACTTTAATAGGTAGTTGCAATAAATCAACACAAAAATTAAAAATCGCTTGTTCAAAATGCTCATGATTGCATATAACATAAAACCATTCTAAAGTTCAATATGTTTCAGATACACAAAACCAAAATGAAATTGTATAGCTATAGAAAATGGAAAATCAATCTAAACAAGATCATCGATACTGTCTCATCAAGTACAGACAATATGTGTTATATATGTCAGATTATTAAACTTACTTTTCCCGCCCTTCCATAAAGAACCCTGTGAAGAGTTTTCAGATTGTCATCAGCCCTACTCCGCTTGGATACTTTAAATGCCACTGAAAACTCAAAAGATGGGTGTCAATATACACAACCCAATTATACAGAACACAATCTTAAAGAAAGAGGTTAAGGATGTGTATTATATTTGCAATAAGCTCAAAGCCATTCAAATTTATTAAAGAGATTTGCCTAATGAAACACTGAAGTTAACCCTTTTCAAACATAAGATAATAAAAAAATGATTGTTCACAAAAAAACATTGCCACAAAAAACCCAGATAATTAAAATTAATTTGAAAACAAACAAGTTAATTCCAAACAGAAACATTGCTCAAACAGCACAATCTTAAAAGCTGAAATATACTATTTTCTTTCAGTTTCAACCTAAACTTTTTACTGTGGAAAAGTCCACTTTAAAAGTTATTAAAGCAATTTTTCTTGAAACTAGTGTTGATATAACTTAACGCTGGTGTTAAAATAACTTAACATAAAAGCTAAAACTCATTCATACAAAGCCAAGAATCATATTGAACGAGAATTCCAAGAAACTTGTACTTGTAAGCCTTTCATATAGTTTCTTATTGGCATAGTAAACAAAAAATCAATCACTCAGCAGACTCCCAATACTCAGTTTTGAAAAGCACGAATTTATATTACATCTTTCAAGAAACTTGAAACAAAATATTTAAATTCTATCCCAAAAAATAAAATAAAAAAGAAAAAAAATTCATCCGTGTGCTATGCATCTGCCTCCTTAATACTGTTTTCATATACCAAATACTGCATTGATCACTTTTTATATAACATCCCAGTCACCAAGACATTATGTTACCAGAAACAATATATAATTGAATGCCACTCTCTACACTTGCAGCACAATCTAGTCAACATATTAAATGATGCCACTTAAGGGCCACTTTTATAGAATACCATCTTTCTGTTTAAATCGATATTAGTTCCTGAGGCTAGAAGCACTATGATTGAACAAATATGTTCTCTATAGCCTGGAAACATTCTGCTATAACAACATTTCAGTCCCAAGCAAGTACTGGCAAACATCACCAAAAACATGATCGTACAGTTGTGTGAGAGCTTCCAGTTTAACAAAGAAACAGAAAAGCCAATTAGCACCAGCTGTTGCCCATTGCAGAGAGTTTCCACGGCCAAAAACACAAAACAGCCCCCTCCATCACATTTCATGCTATATAGCCTAAAATTTTATGCTACAGGTAAAAAGCAGAAAAATAAAGAACACATCAGCAAGAATGTTTTGAAATCTTAATCCTCAAAATAATTAGTTCTGAACCTAATTACAGGTAAAAGTAAATTTTTAAAGAACAAGTCAACAAGAATGTTTTGAGTTCTTACTCCTCAATCTGATCAGTGGTGATCCTAGTTACCAAACTTGAATATTTTTATCCATATGCAGCCAGACCTGGATATTTTGGACCATCCAGATTTGTCCGATTTGGTCTGGACTTTTCAACTCCTACATTAATTTTACAGAACTATAAAATTCCAGATTTTCAATTTTTTTAACTTCTCAAACAGATCAAACTTTTCAAAACCTGCAGTAACCTTGGTTGTAAACAGTTATCAAATGCTGTGTACTCAACACATTGTTCCTGATAATTGAGGGATGGATTTTTAATCCAGAAAACAACACCAAGACAATGAAATTTCAGAACACCTCAAACATAAGCAGAACACTTGCAGTCAATTCCAACAACATAGATTGGATATTTCCAGCGTTTATATAGTTTTGATATTTCAGCTCTGTGTCCTAATCTGCAAGGTTTTTTCCCATTTATTACTAATCCGTACAAATTTTTTAGCATTTATCCAAATTGCATAACCTATGTCACTTAACCCTAAACTTCACTTCTGGAACCCTCAAATATGGGAATAAAGCAAAAAGAGATATGTATTATATAAGTGAGTAACAGTTGGAAGAGCAACAACACCAGCAACAGAAAAAGAAAATTATAAACTGACATTTGGACATTTGAAATATGCAGATATCAAAAAGAAACAAATTCTAACTTATGAAATCTGGATGTTATCCATTTTATCATTGTCATCTCTATTGAATATAATCACCAATGTTAATGAATAGATAATAAAGTTATTTTCTTCAATTTCTTAATGATGCTTCATTTCTGTTTCTCTATCTCATTTACTACCTTCTCTAGTTTCCCTGTTATGCATCAATTTCTTAAATAGTTCAATTTACTAAACTGGAAGCCTAAAAATCCTTATTTTCAATTAGCCATTTTTTCTGAGTTTTTATTATTGTTATCACTATTGAATACAATGTTAATGAATAGTTAATGAAGTTATTTCTTCGAGTTTCTTAATGACATTTCACTTTTCATTCCCTGTTTCATTTACTACTTTCTATAGATTCCCCAATTTAAATCAATTTCTTCAATGGTTCAATTTACCAAACCAGAAGCCTAGAGACCCTTCCTTTCAATTCACCGCATCACCTATCAAGTTCCATGTGACTCCATTGTGCTTAATCATACAACAAATTCTAGTTATGTTTTAATTTATTTAAAAAATAAAAAGAAAAAAGAAAAAAAGAAGTTGCAACATAATGGATGAACAGTTGAGTAGAAAGTTATTTCTTTAAAAGAACAACTGCATAATAATGAAAAACAAACTTCCAACTTTTTTCTATGTAAAAGTACACATGCAGAGTGGATAAAATTACACAAAGTACACAAACACAATGGATGACGAGTTGAATAGGTAGTTCTTTAACTGAATAACTGCATAATCAAGTAAAGCACGCAGACTATGGAACATGTATAATTTTTTTGACACATAAAGTAAGCATACAATGTGTACATGTTTAATCTAGATATAGATATTTTCCAGATCAGAAGTTGCAAGCAATTTTGTATCAACTATAGCCACTAGGAGAAAAGAAAATAAGATCATTCAAAATAAATGGACACATACCTAAAAAACTGTTGTTAATTAAAGTGTTCTCCACAATGAAACAAGAACAAGATCAAGAAAGCCATAATAGATGTAAACATTTGCAACAAACTTTTGGTGCACAGCATGATCTGATTTTCAAATGACATTAAGAAAAATCAAGCATACTTCAATAGGATAATAGCATTGTATGCATTGTAAAAGTTACCATCCCAGATTGAAAACATAGTAACATATGGAACTTAGAACCTTTTGTTATTTAAACCTTGAATACATCATTACATAAGCTTTTGACACTAATAGATGAATCTAGCAATTAGCGAGGCACAAATATTCATATTCATAAAAAACAAGCTAATGATCAATTTTTGCGCTGAATTGACATCAATCTTCTACAAATGCTAGGTTCGTATTCATGAAAAGCCTGCACTCATATTAAAGATAAGCATGTAAATAACAAGGCATCAAAATTACAGACATAAAGCACAGGAAACACCACTCAAGCAATTACAACATGCTACATGGAATCATTACAGATAAATATGCACAATGTAAGGTACAGAGAATGCAAACATAGAGTACAGAAAAAAAAAAATCACTAAAAAAAATTCGAACAGTGTGCTACATGCAATGAAAAAGGCAAATTCTTATGTTGTAATTTTAGTCCAAATGAGTGTTTTGATAACTAAAAAATCACAACGAGAAGACAAAATATACCGTAATAAAATAAATACTTTAAACACAGTAGGGCTTCTGGATAAAATTGCGTTACAGTTTATCAGACCAATGTTACGGTGACCATTCATATGGATTGTGTAAATTGAATTATCTGTAAATAAAGACTTACCGTTTGGAATGTCTCTAAGCAATGTGCCCTTGCCCTACACGAAACAACATTCAAGCCAGATCAGAAGAGTATATAAATGGGATCACCAAAACCAAGTTGTTGCTTTCGAAATAGGACCAACCTTTTCAATAGTAATCTCTTTGGAAGTCTCCTTTTCAGAAGAAGCAACGAAGCGCTCAATAGTCTTCCTTTCTCTTGATGGACGATCAGACGGCGTGGTAAGGAGTTCCTTGGCTTTTCTCTTTCTAGATTCCTTAGCCGTACTTTCTCCTCCCTTGCTAGGGCTGTTCAACACTTTCACTTTACCCCGCTTTTTCTTCGGCGTCTCAACTTGATTATCTTTCCCTTCACTCTTGACAGCCTCTTCAAGCCCACTCTTGTCAGCTTCTATGCCCTCCGTGACAGCTGATTTTCCACCTTCCGCTTCGTTTCCTGTTTCTCCCTTCGAGTTTTCCGACTCATGGAGTTCTAGTTTTTCATCTCCGCCTGCTCCCTTGTGTTCAATCGCTGTTGCCTTTTCCATAACCTCGTCGGGACCTTTACCGTTCGCACGAGAATCCGCTGCACCTACAGGAGACTCCGCTCCTGCCCCTGCCATCTCTATCACACTTCCAAAAACCCGGGGTTCGAATCTCCCAACAAACAAACAAACCCTTTCTGAACTAAAACCCTGAGCGTTCCGCCACTCCAACTAGACCAAAAACTTTAACTACTAAACCGCGAATGTTCTACACAGCCCGCTTCACATTCATCCGAACCATCCAACAGTGCGATTCGAACCATATTCCTGTAATTACACCGTGACGCCGTTAAGAGCTTTTAAGCGCCCAAACATACACCTCAATTTCCCCCCTCCTCGAAAAACCCTGAGCTTCTGCTTATACGCATTTACTTTTCCCTCCTCTTCCGGTTTTCCGTATCGTATCGGACTTCAAGCGGAGATTTAAATGCAGTTAAGTCAGGGCGGGCAGAACCTCAGTGTTTCAAATTCAATTTATGATAATCCCCTTAACTCTCGTTCCTCCTAATTAAAGAGAAGAGCTCTGAGTGGTCAACGAGCCAGTTTATAAATGTTCACTACCGTCAGATTGCTCATCCGACGAACCTTGTGGATCCACGTGGAATATGCAGGTTGGATTATCCCTCATCGACGGTACAAAAGCCTTTCCTAAATGGACGGTGGATACACGGATCGATGACGTGGCATGCGATGAGATACTATATTATGGGGCGTTTGTCTTGATGGATGGACCGCGCCGCGCCTTTTTTTATATCACTGTCTTTTATGTGCTCCTCTTATCTGGGCAGGAAGCGGCCCCTTGGCACAAATTTTAGTACTATATTTTTATTGTTTTCTAATAGGTTCAACGAAGGTTTTAAATGGTCCCCAACGTGTGTTTTTTTTTTTTTTAAAAAGAGTGTTTTTAGTTATATTTAAGTTGTATTTTATAGTTTATTAGTAATTCGTACAAAGTTGAATCAAGGATGGATGGGTATCTATTCTGTCTTATTTTAGAAAAGTAGAAGTTATTGTGAAGGAAAAATATTTTTTATTTTCTTCTATAAATTTAGACTAATTAATTAAAAGTTATTAATAATTTAGCCCACACAAGTAGCATAGTTGGCTTGAGTCTTGGGTTTGCTCCCGAAGGTCTTGGGTTCGACTTTGAGGCCCAAGTTTGTTCGATGCACATGGCTAGCAGACGATTATCTGCATCCCCAAGGGACTAGTCTTACCCCAACTTGCCCCTTCCCAACCCCAACTTGGCATAAGTAAGACCAAGGCAAGGCGGGTTGGGTCATGGGGATATTATATATATCATATTTTATTGATTAAATTTTAGCAAGAATTTAGGCCTTATAGTTAACAACATACTGACTCAGTTCATGAACAAGACAAAATTTAGGCCTTATAGTTAACAACATACTGACTCCATTCATGAACAAGACAAACATATATATATATATATAATTTGAATAAGATTCAGGTGTGATAAATTTGTAGTGAATGTTTGGAAATTAAGGAGGATTAAGGATTAACTTTTTGGAATGACGAAAGAGAATTGAATGTTAATGCTATGTATAGTTCACTTGTTGATGATACAAAAAGCAATGCTCTCAATTTGAGGAATGTTTGGAGTTCTAAATAGCTGTAAAATTCTTTGTAGGTTAAATCCATTTTATGTGTCATTGATCATGTTCTCCACAATAAAGAATTGGCGTGTGAACTATCCTTTAACTTGTAAGATCTATTTGCCTGACTATGGACTATTGAAACTAATGTTGCCCAAATTTTGAATGTTTATTAGTGTGTAAATACTTGCAGTATTGTAAAATACCTTGGGGAGATCATCAAATTACAAAGGTTGTGTTCCCTTGAGTGGATTGGCTTTATAAACGTGGAAGAATATTGAAGACAACACTATTCAAACAATTAATAACATTTTGTTTCCATAGTCCATGATAGTTAGTATTCAATATTTTTCTCTATCTGCTTGTCATCCTGATGATGGATCATGGAGTATGATCCGAAATGTTGATGTAAAAAAATTTGCACAAAATTTTTCCAAAAATCTTGAATACTAATTATTCAAGCATACAAGTTGCCTAGATGGCTGATGCAAATTATGGTTCCTCTTAAGTGATTGAAGTTGAGATGTTCATATAATGATTTGAATCTATTCTCTTGATTTCTCCATATGAGTTAATTGCATGTCAAGTGCCTATAAATACTAAGACGTGACAATAAATCATGCAAACATGTACAAGGTTGACTCATAATAGCTAGTGAAAAGATGGTTTAGAAAAAATTGAATTTGAATTTTTAGATTTTAGGGGTCAATTACACATGATTTGAGATTAAACTCAAAACCCACAAGATTGACCTAAGATAAGAGGAGTAAATCTTGAATCGATGAATGTGTGTATGGATGTAAGTGTGATAAATGACAAATGTGTAGGAAGTATGTGTAAGTAGGGATGGATAAAGGATTGGGAAATGAGCCCAACTTAACACAAGAGTGTCATTTATTGATATGTAATGATGTTGGGACATGATATCAAAATGGGCCCAAAATTAAATGGGAATAAGCATGGTATGCAAATGTTACCATTATATTTTTCCCCCACTTTGAGCTACATATGAATCTACTATGAACATGTATTTCAAATTGTATGAGCACTCATATTCATGCAAAAGTAAATATTCAAACATAAAAAGGATATAAGGTCCTTGTAAAGGTTGGAGATAGATCTTGGAAATAATATGTGGATTATGAAGAAGAAAAAATTAGTTGTAGAAGTTATTTTGGCCACAACCATAGTGCCCCTCATGCAATAAGAAGACCTTAAAAAAATCCAGGGAAAAGGGCTTAAAGGATTCTTTAAAACCCACTTAGTTCCTCAAAGGATGCGAAGGCTCTAATGCTCATAATTGACTCAAGCATAATATGAATGAGTTAGAATCTGGACAACATATTTAACTACACCCTTGTTAAGAGGCACTCACCTAGTCACTCATATTCTCGTGGTGAGTGTAAATCAAGAAAAAGTGGAACCAATGGGTTATTTTCTCACGAGGAAGCATAATGTCATGGATGACAATTGTGTTATTGTTATGGTCTGTTTGTGTGGTGTTGATGGTTGACCATGATTTTATGATTAATCATATGGTGTCAAGAGATAAATTCTTGTAACAAGTTAAAGTTATTGTTTCTAATTCTCTTATGATTTTGATTTTACTATCTAGTTTCCTCGCGAAAATAGTTTGTGAACTAACCCTAAATCTAAATGATTCTTATGAAATGAGCCATTATGTTTTGTTCAATTTGTTGTAGGATGTTTGCTTATAAACTATTTCTTTAATAGGTTTTGTTGGCGATATGAGTTATAGGTGTCAAATTGTCACATACCAATTCTCTTCTTGCATAGTTCTAACATTATATTATTTGGATAACTAAATTGGACCTTGGATCTTGGACATGTGTTATTTTATGAGTGATGTTTGTACAACCAGAAAATAGACATATAAATCATTGCAAATCTAAAATAGCAACCATTAACTATTATAATCCAATGCAATTCTCAATCTAATCAAACAATAAAGAATAATTACAGCATAGAAAGACAATAAATTGATACAATAATACCTTCCTTTCTATGTTATCCTTGAATGACCTTCGTTGCTCTTCTCCATTTTGCATTTGCTCTTAGAATTTGTGTGCACTATATTGTTTCAAGCTCAAAATACTGATATATTGATAAAGGATGCAAAATATCGAAGATTCGTGGCTAGCCTTCAAAGAGGAATGAGGGTTGCTTTTATAAAAATGTTTGGTTTAGATGGACAATCAAGATTAAAACTAGAACTAAAGAGATCGAGGGTCAAGAATCCTTGAGAGGAATTGATTAAAGAGTTACTACAACTGGTTGCAGGATTTCAGTTAACTATTTGCATGAGGAATTAATTGCTTCATTGACTCACATTGAATGGGAGTGAACTGATTTGATTGATCAAAGGATTGATATTGATTATTCAATGAAGTGGAAGAGAGTGTTTGTTAAGAACGAGGTGGAAATGCATGAGTTTAATAATTAATTAAATGAATTAATTATTAAAGGAATATGCAAGTGGGAATTAGATAAATAAAATAATTAATTTTATTTATTGTTGAGGAATGGATAGTGTTGAGAGAAAATAGGATAATTAAATAATTAAAGTACTTATTTAATTTAGAAAGGGATGATGAATGTTAATTGAATAACTAATAATAATTATTTAATTAATTTGGAGGAATAAGGGTAATTAGAGACGTAATTAAATAGATAGGATTTATGTAATTAATCAATAAGATAAATAGGAGTTAAATACATAATTAAATAAAGAAGATTTATTTAATTAATCAAGAAGACTAATAAGGGCGGTGGGCCTAGCTCGATTGGCTAAAGCATCCTGTTGTAGGTAAGAGGTCACGAGATCTAGTCTCCCCACTGTCCCTGTGGTATCGGAGGGCGTGTCGCGCCAATGCCACCGGTCACATGAAAAAAGTTTACCAGGCGCACTGCAATTTATAGGGGGTGAATATGCGACCGATTCTTCTAGTCTAAATAAAAAATAAAAAATCAAGAAGATTAATAATAAATTGAATTAATTAAATAACATAAAGTCATTTAATTAATAGTGGAATATGAATCAATGATAATAATTAAATAATTAAACATTATTAATCATTAGGAAAGGACAAATATTAGTGTAAAAGTGTTACTCACGGGCTAAGACAATTTCAGGTATCTACATTTGGCCCCTCTTTGATACAATGCATTTTTATAGCGTTGTGTCAAAGAAAATTCAAAAAATTATGTTCAAGAACTACCCTAATATGCCCCAATGACTGCGAGATAATGTGGTACCCTCTTGAGAAATTTTGCAAATTTTTGAATTTTTTTGAAAAGCTTGGGAAATTGTTCTAACAAGCTAATTTGATTGTTTTAAGTGCATAGACAATAAAAATATTATGACTATAGGTCAATCTAGGCCTCTATATTAGCAACTTAATGGCATGGGCAGTGTGTCCAGTTATGAAGGCAGGGCCACTATGTCAAGAAAGGTCTATAAATAGGCCTTAGGGGGGGTCATTTTCCTCATTTATGCATTCTGGTTTTAGAAATTTGAGAGGAGAGTATGAATTTGCAGTAGAGAAATGGAGCTATGCCTATAATTCCAGATTTTTCTCATCATGGGTGGCACGTGCGAGCCTACAAGCGGCTTGAGGGATTGGGTAACGCGGTATGTACCTTGTTTTCGTTTTGAATTTTTTGCATTTTTGGTAGATTTTAGGGCTCAAAAATTTAGCAATAGATGCAGTGCACTTTTCTACACCGCAAATGTCATCACGAGCGATGCATATATGGTATTGTGCACCGCATTTATGAACTGCAACACACGTGTTTTGTGGAACAACAACTATTTGCGAGCCGCAAGTGTTTTTAGGACCACATGTGTTTTAGCAACGCATCTATAAGAAAGTGCATTGCAAATGTTGTATGACGAGCTACAATTGATTTGTGAGCCGCATGTGTTAAAGGGCACCACATTTTTAGAAAAGTGTGATGTATCTGACTATTGAAAAATTAAATGCAGTTTTAGGAAAATATTCAAGGTACAAAAGGTCTAATAGGTTTAGGCATGTGTCTTGATTGACATAATGTGTTGTTTAAACACAGGTGAGGCTGTTATAATTGTATACTCATGAGACTCGGTTGTCGTCGATGGTGTTGTGTGACCATTTGGACAAGACAAATAGGATTACTCTACATGCCTTGGGGTTGTATTATGTGACCTTCATGCTCGAGATCAGGCCTAATTGGGGATTGATTACCGCATTGGCTGAGCGATGGTATTCCGAGACCAATTCGTTCCATCTGCCTATTGGAGAGGTGTTGATTACACTTAAGGATCTATGACACATCCTTCACATCCTCTTCCATGGGGAGAGAGTTATGTATGACCCTGACTCTAGACTTCCAGCCATGCAAAGGTGTTTTAGCACTAACGACCTAGGAGAGGAGTATGAGATTAGATGGGAAACCCCCATAGATAGATATGAGCACTTGATCATTGTTGTATGCAGTTGTATAGCTCATGTCCTAGTTCCAAGTTGGAGAGGACATGGTTTCCCTGTTAGATGGGGTTGGATGTTGACCCGCATGATGGATGAGGGTACTGTTTATGCTTGGGGCCCTTGCGTACTAGCCATGCTATATTTTCAGTTACATGATGTTGCCTACAAAGGCACCTATCCAATCAGATGCAGGGTGACACTACTCCACGCATGGGCATGGGAGCACATTGTTGTGTTTCAACCAGTCATTGACATAGACCTTCCGCCCAGATTGTCATATGTATTCATGTATGAAGGAGTCGCACTCAAAGACATGTCGATGATGTTTGATACTAGAGGCACGAGATTGATTTATTGGTTAGATTCACATGGAGGACCTACAAATAATGTCCCATGGGACGATGATGCAGAGCATTTTCCTTATCGCAAGAAGACTTGGTATTTGATTAGTCAAACTATTTAGAACCAACACATCATCGAGGTAGTTGTCTAAGAGGTGCTTTAGCAGTTTGGAGAGCAGCAAGGTGAGCTTGTTAGGGTAGCCATTTTTGTACGGTTAGCTCAAGAGGTGGAGACCCGGTGGGGAGCAAGGCCGAGGGAGGGTGTGATTCACTTGAGCACTAGACTATGATGCCTAGTGGGCACAACATAAACCTATACCATTGATAGATCTTGAGTTACCAACTCCTTGGGAGAGACTGGGTCGAGGACCTTGAGGTAGATTGAGGGGTAGGGAGATAAGTAGGGGGATGGTGGTGGGAGAGGTGGAGGGAGAAGGGATGATGGAGGAGATGATAGAGGATGCAAAAGTAAGGATGGAGGCAGGGGGAGGAGAGGAAAAGTGCCACCTATTATTATGGGTCAATTGCCACCTATAACAGAGGAGGTTGCTCAGTAGGAGCAGGAGATGCATGATGTAGGTGTCCAAGAGGAGCATGTTTAGGAGGAGGAGGAGGAGGTTGTTTAGGAGGAGCAAGAGATGGAGGTGGGCGTGAATGTGGGGCTTCATGATGTCCCTGTTGGGGAGGCCCTCAAAGATGTTATGGAGGAGGAGGTCAAGGTTGGAGTACCAAGATCCTTAGGTGGCTACACTACAGGCATAGATATAGGCACTTCAAGCATAGGTACAGGGTTTGCAGGGACCGATAGACCAGTTGATTGGGCTGAGCGTGACATGGTAGTTATCACAACACAAAGGGTTGATCAGTGATCACTTAGTTTCATTGAGACAATGAGTGGGTCCAGTGCTGACTTTGCAGCATGTTCTACTAAGCGGGTCAGGAGACCTGATATTATAGGGAGATATACAAGGGTGTGATGCCATCATCATAGAGGTCACCTAGCTATACATAGAGTCGGAGTCAAAGAAGGTCACATTCACAGAGGTCAACTAGTAGTGGAGGGTTATCAGGACCTAGGAGGTCACCTTATTTGTCACCACTACGACCTCATAAAAAGCAAGAGCAACCCAGGTCATCAGGATCCAGATCTAGACAAGACATTCCATCCCCCACAAAGGATAGGGATAGCTCGAGTTAGCTTGATTGATTTTGTATATGGACATGTGTATATTTTGATCAAGCATGTGAGCTCCATTTTTTTATAGACATATCGGTTTTATACTATGAAACATTTTGATATATATATGAGATGGATCATTTTGGGTAGCGATTACATCATGTGTATTTGTCCTATATGCATGTTTCTATCTAATTTTATCGATGTTATGCATTCTTTTTCTATTTGATGGTTCCTATATGATGTGCATTATGGGTTTACAATGTATGCTTATGCTGATGTATGGATGGATGCACATGATATTGATTTATACTTATATGTATGATGTTATGTATGGATATTTAATGCTTAGGATATATGATAGGATTAATATGCTTATATGACCTATATGCAGGATGAGACTATATACTTATGACATGTTATGCCATGTTTTGTATGATTCTATGTGGATGATGATTTTATAAAATGTAATGCAATGCTATCTATTTTTTTGTATTTTTATGCAGTATGGATGACTGATTATGCATATGATGATGTATATGATGTTCTAACATGGTTAGGGATGCAAGATAATGTAGTTAATGTATTTTTTTTTGTGTGTCATAGCATGGCACTGAGATGACTGTAGGGACTGATAGAAGAAATGTTAGCGAGAAGAAATAGTTAGTAAGGCGTGAAGAACAGTTAGATGGACCATTCATCCAAATAAAGATTGATGTATGATTCATAGGTTTGAGCTTTTATTAGTGTACATTTATCATTATAGAGTGTTTTATTATGTGACAAGCGGATGTACACACACCAAAGCATGAATTGTGATAGTGGCTTTTGTTTCCGTTTTCCTAAAGATATTGATATATTGACAAGTGGATATATGTGCGCCAAGTTGATACAAACCTTGGTGACATTAGTATCTGTTGTCAAAATTCAAACACAATAGACAAGGAGTTCCCAGATTCATACTAGTAACAATAGGACCTTGTTGGAATATGCGAGGAAGTAGCCATAAATCATGTTGATCCTGATGCAAGAAAACGTTAGCTGACCTCTTACTTGCATGGGATGTTTTGATTATGTGAAATGGAACCTCAATGACAGATAAGGAATTTAGTTACCCTAATCATATTATCAAGACAAATTGAAAACAAAAAGCAACATAAAGAAACATCATGATCCATCATTGCTCCTCTAATCACCTATGGATATGCTCGAGTAGCATAGAAACATAACATAAGGAAAATTTGATAAAAAGATAGGACTTAACAAGATCAAACAAGTCAATAGCCATTTAGATCTTCTTGTCCACTAATAAGTGTTTGTTTGATACAATTCAAAAGTTTGTGCATGATTTAAGGAGTGAAACATCTTGTATAAGATGCTTGGTCTGGTTCCAATAATGCAACAACCTATAAGACAAATGGTTTTTGATAAAGATATGTAATGCTAATAGATACATAGACAATTGATCGACCAGGTTGAAGGCTAGTTTTGTAGTTTCCTCTGTTATTCCATGATTTGTTAAGCTCATTTTTTTGTAAGATGTTCTATTTGTGTCTAACCAACATGTCAATCTTGAAAAGGGATAGTTTTATTATGGAATGCAGATTATGGATAGGTGATTGTGATAGTTTCCTCTAATACCATGTCAAAGATCCTTCTAAAAATATAGGTTGAGGATTACCCCCAATTAGGTATAGGACCAGTTATTGCGAAAGAGATGGATATGGAAAACAATTGATGTTAGATGTTAATCATTATCGGGCCATGAGAGGGGTGATAAAGCTTATTGTGAAGGAGCCTATGCCCAATTTATTATGAATGGAATTTGATAGAATAATGATAGATGGAATAACATTAACCGACTACACATGGCACCTATTTGCTAGGTTTTCACCATGGTATTTATCTAAGCACCATCGAAATGGTTTTCATTATCAAATGAATTATTTTTCTTTACTTTTTTCTTTTTTCTTTTTTTTAATTTTTTGGTTTTTTGAGATCTCTAAAAGTCATGTATAGTACTTGCGAAGGTGCATGCTATTGATAGGATCAAGAAGCGATTCACCTTCAGGAGTAGCTAGTTGATAAGCACTAGATCCGTATGTTGTAGTAATGATGTAGGGACCCAACTAGTTAGGTTCAAACTTTCTTGGTTTTTCTCTTTCTAGATGATTCTTGGGGCTCTCTTTTAGGACTAGATCACCAATGTCAAAATATTGCACTTTGACCCTTTTGTTATAGCTACATCAGAGACAATTTTAGTATGTATGTAGATGGCCCAATGCATTTTGTCTTCTTTCATCTAATAGCTCTAGCTAATGTAATCTAGAAATTTGGTAGTCTTCATCATCAATGAACTGTTGCATAAAAACTCTCGATGATGGTAACTCAACCTTGATCGAAAGGATAGTTTAATAGCCAAAGACTAGGGAATAGGGTGTAGCACCAGTAGGAGTACAAATGCTCGTACAATAAGCCCATAAGGTTGGATTCAACCGAATATGCCAGTGTCGGCCAACGTCATTAACAGTCTTTTTCAAGATTTTTATGAAGGTTTTATTTGATGCCTCCACTTGACCATTATCTTGGGGATAATATAGAGGGGAAAAGTGATGTTGAATATGATATTTTTCACATAATTCCCAAATGTCTCAGTTTTTGAAAGGATGATCATTATTTATGGTTATAAACAAGGGAACACCATACTGGCATTTGATGTACTTTAGGATAAATTTTGCAATTTGCTTACCAGTAATGTATGTCATATGAATGGATTCAATCCATTTGGTAAAGCATCAAGTTGTAGTAATGAAGAATTTATGGCCATTAGAAAATGTAGGGTGTATCTTTCCAACAAGGTCGAGTCTCCATTGAGAAAAGGGCCATGGTGATGTAACTAAGTGTATTCCTTGTGTCGGTGCATGTACAAGATCTCCATGTACCTGGCATTGGCGACATTTCTTTATAAAGTGGTATGCATCACGTTCCATGGTCAACCAGTAGTATCCAGTCCTCATGATCTTCTTAACTAGGGTAGGACCACTAGAGTGAGCTCCACATATACCATCGCGTACCTCATGTAAAGCCATTTGTGCTTCTTTCTGTATACACCTAAAATCGGTTGAGATAATTAATTAATTAAATACTAGCTATTTAATTAATAAACTCCCTTTATTTCAACTACTTATAAATAAATTTTTAATTTATTTATATAGTTCACACTTTTCTAAATTCTTCATTCTTAACCACGTTCTTCTAAATTTAATTAAATAAACAAATGTCTATAGTTTGTTTTTTATTTAATTAAATATCTCCTCACTAAGTTTGAATAATTTCAAATTCAAAATTAGTCACATGTCTACAACACTTTTTGGCCATGTCATCAAATGTCACATGCAATTAAATATGACTAATAGTTAATTACATTATTTTCAACCAATTATCTTCAACAAACTTTTAATACATGGCTTATTCCTCACACACTGTATTCCTTCATCCATTTGGCATGTTGCCCTTGGTCAAGGGAACATCCTCCTTGATTCTTCCATCTCCACCATTCATCCCTCGTGTTTGAATATGGACTGTCGATCGCTGCCACATCACAAGATGCTTTGAAAATCCTATAAATACAACCCTTTGCTACAACATTTAGAATCACATCTTTTAGAAAACTTATTATGTAAGAATAGCTTTGGAGCATTGGAGAATTTAGAATTTGATCATTTAGCATTTAACAAGTTGCATTGTTTTATCATTCTAACTTAGAATCATGTCTTAGTTTGTAATTGCATTTTAGTTTATCATATAAATGGTTAATATTTCAGCATATGCAGAATCATTTTAGCTTTTTTATGCAACATTATTATCCATTTTTCAATATCACCATTATCATAGTATCATGGCTTTTATCACATAGTTTCATGTAGGAACTTAAATTTCTTGCATTTTGAACATCTCATTTCTCAAGTTGTCATTCTAACAATCATAGTGCACATATAAAATCTGAGAGCCAAATGATTTAATGAATCCTTGAGAATAGAGTACAATGGAACATTTTTAAAGATTTGTTTGCTGAAAATAGATTAGTTATTTGATTCAAATCTTTAATACAATACATCTCATTAATTTTTGTGTGCTTTAGTATTGATTTGCTAACTCTCCCACATTTCACACACACACAAAAATGCTGCTGTGGGGCACAACCCCATTTTTAACAATTTTCTAGAAAGTTATTGTGAGCGAGGCTAGGCGTGATGTTTTGGCGTGATTGTGAGTTCTTTGATTGCATCGACTAATATTTCAGCACATATG
>VDFB02161814.1:0-14320 GCA_007258455.2 Sequoia sempervirens
CTCTTTCTTTTTCTCTTTTAATTTTCATATTTGTAAGTAAACTACTAAAAATTGATTAGTATGTCATTGTAGAAAATGTTGATTTATGAGCCATCAAAGAGAATTTCAGCCAAAAAAGCAATGCAACATCCTTATTTTGATGATCTTGACAAATCTCAATTTTGATTTGAAGTCATTATAAAAGAGCATTTGAAGCTTAGAAAGGGAATCTAAAGTTACTCAATTTAAGTTACCCTCATAATGAGCAGCTATGATGTATTGCAATTAGGTTTTTTTCAATTTAAATATGTAAGTGGTGCAGGAGCACCTTGCTAACAAAATGCCTACAAAAGGAAAAATTTCAAAAGATTGAATTTTCAAATGTAAAATGTATGTAAAAAGTCATGGAAAGACCTATTTCAATGCATTTTAATGTTTACTAGGTAACTAGAGGTGATACAATTGAATTTACAAAAAAAAAATGCTAAAAGTGCAAAAGTTGTAAAAATTGTCAAAATGCAAGAAAAGGCAAAAAAATCAGAAATTGAAGTCTTTTTTGGGGAAATTAGAGGGATAGGTTGATGAAGGAAGTTGAAAAGGAAGTTATTATTTGGGAAAAATCTATATAAAGCATGTAAGGTCAAGAAAATAGATATCTTTTGTATTCTTGAAGATTTACAATCAATAAAGTCCCTGTTTTAGTGATTTTTTGAGTTTTTTGAGTTGTTCATTAACTTGTACGACCTGTACAGTATTTTAAGGCCTTGAATCTTATTTTTTAAGGTAGAATAGTGAAGTAGCTTTCATTTTAATCTATTTAGGAGGGTATCCATTGAGTTTATCATTAGTTTGAATTGATTTTTCTCAGCTCAGTCTATAAACCCTCAAGATTGGGGTTTTTAGAGTCTAGATAACCAATAATAACTACTCCACCAAATTTGATAGTTTAGATTAGTGGAGTAGGTTAGTATTAGGATTTTTTAGGTGTATGTTTATTTGTGTAGGGGAATTCAAGAAAGAAAAGGTGGAGTTGCTGCTACAGGGTTTTATGATGAATTTCCAAGTGAAAAGCGTGTCTCCAAGTGGTGTTTTGAGGAAAAGGAAGTGTTCAAGGATGGAAGGAGGTTTAGAATGCATATGCAGACATATATAAATATGTTTGGAGCATTTTATAAGCTTGTGAAGGTTTACAATGGTGTTTTCTATCAAACCCTTATTCTTTTTGCATGGTTTAAGCCTAAAAACAAGGTTTCTATTGTTGGGTGTTTAATTGGAGCTTTAAGCCCCTAAATGTTGGTGAATCCTAAGTTTTGACACATGATAAAATAATTTTTGAAGTCATATGGGGTTTCAGAGTTGATTCATTGGTAGTCCCTTTGTAAATTTGGGCTAATTTGAAGCATTTTCCAATGGGTAGGCTATTGGTTTACACATATTTTCCAAAACAGGTATATCTAATTTTTGGATATGTTAATATTTCCAAAAATGGGTTGCTAAAAATATTTTGGTCTAGGTTTGAAAGGATCTCAATAAGAAGTTACACCCGATTCAAGGTTTGGAAACCTACTTGCAATTTGATGCCTTAATAGCTAAAATGGGAAAATCTTTTTAAATAGTGATTTGAATGATTCTTTATGATTGAAATCTGTTCAAAAGGGTTTGGAAAACATGTATCAATGCTTGGATAAGATCTAGGGAGCTAACTTTACACAATGTGTAAAATGATGTTTTGATTGCTAAAAAGTGGTAATCTGAGTAAATAGAGTTTTCAGAGTTTGAATGTGTATTGAAACTTCCAATATAATGTATTTAAAGATGTATCTATGGTTTGGTAAAGGTGCAGACTTTAATCTTGAAGATTTGATGTTTTGAGTAAGGTGGATTTTTGGTGCAAAATGGTGTTTTTGATTGCAAGTTAATGGTAAGTCTGATGGCCAGTAGTTTGTGAGTGTGTATCTGATTTATTTCAGTTAAGAACAGGTTTTTTATAGTGTCTTGTCTATCTAGTGAATGGTTAGAAGTAGAATCAATGGTTTGTAGTCTTATTCCCTCATTGAAACAAGTTGAAATGATGAGTAATTGGTTGAAAAATGAAAGAATTGAATGGTTTAATGTTGTTGATTAGGTTATGGATTTGATACAGTCAATATGATGTTGGTAAGGTTATTTTTGAATCTGATAATGACACAGAATACTGATGAAGTGCTTGGCTTGTTGGTTGCCTTATAGTTTCTAATGGGAAAAGTGGGATTTTGGTGAATGCATATGTGAATTTTTCATGAAAGTTGAGCAAAAGAATGATGTTTGTTTAATTTGATATTCTCCTGTTAAGTTTGGGGTCAGAAGTACCCTGATGGTTTGTGGATCCTGGTAGATGCTCTTGCATTAGTAAGCAAGGGGTGTCAATCTTCACAAAACCTCAAATGAATGAGTTTCAAACAAAGTTTCAACCAATAACTCTTTATCTCTTCAATTTTAACCCTTCACTTTGCCTTGTCTAGTAGGTCAGCAGACTCTAGTTTTAGACCTTTTCTCACAAACTCCTCAAATGACTTCACAAAAAAATGATTGATCTAGATATCTATTATTGAGTTACAACACATACTTCAAAATCAATAGTGACTGTCTTGGAACATGTGCATAAAAAATGACCAAAGTGAAAAAGGGAAACAATCTTTGACGGGGTATTACTCAAAAACCATGGCACTTATGAAATCTTCGTCTAAGCCTACGAGATCATGTTGGGCCCCTCTATAAAAATCTCTCTCGATTTTTGCTATCTCAAAGTGGTTTTCCCATGGCGGCGGATTTTCACTTGATGGAAAAAGTGTCAAATGCAAGTAGTGCAAAGTTACAAAGTGGTGCAACTTTCGTTCTACAAATCATGTGACCAAACATACTGTTCTAAGGCATCTGAATAGGTATGTTTATGCTAGGAATGATCCTTTTTCACACCCAAACATGCGAAATCACTCTGAGCTATGTTCAACCGAATTGATCCCTTAAGAGTCTGAAATACAAAATGGCTGCAAACTACAACATCTTGTTACTCGAATACCGTGATGCTTAGAAATTTCTCGTCTAATCCTATAGGATCATTTTGGGCCCCTCTACAAAAACCTCTCTTGGTTTTGGCTATCTCAGAGTGGTTTTCCTGTTGCAGTAGATTTTCATTTGATGGAAAAAGTGTCAAATCCAAGGAGTTGAAAGTTACAAAGTGGTGCAATTTTTGTTCTACAACTCATGTGACCAAATGGATTGTTCCAACACATCTACATAGGTATTTTTATGCTAGGCATGGTCCTCTTTCAAATCCAAACATGTAGGATCTCTCTGAGCTACATTCGCCCTGATCGATCCCTTAAGAGTCTAAAGTGCAAAATGGCTACAAACTTCAGTATGTTGTTACTTGAATACCATGATGTTTAAAAAATTATCATCTAATCCTATAGGATTGCGTTGGGCCCCTCTACAAAAACCTCTCTTGTTTTTGGCTATTTCAGAGTGGTTTTTCCCGTGGTGGCATATTTTTACTTGATGGAAAAAGTGTCAAATGCAAGCATTACAAAGTTGCAAAGTGGTGCAACTTTCGTTCTGCAACTTGTGTGACCAAACAGACTATTCCAACGTGTCAAAATAGGTATATTTATGTTATACATGGTCCTCTTTCACACCCAAACACGTAGAATTGCTCCAAGCTATGTTCAACCAGGTCGATCCCTTAAGAGTCCAAAGTGCAAAATGGCTGCAAACTTCAGCATGTTGTTACTTAGATACCGTGATTCTTAGAAAATTCTCATCTAATCCTATAGGATCATGTTGATCCCTCTACAAAAACCTCTCTTGATTTTGGCTATCTCAAAGTGGTTTTCCCGTGGCAGCGGATTTTCACTTGATGAAAAAAGTGTCAAATGCAAGCAGTGAAAAGTTGCAAAGTGGTGCAACTTTCATTCTGCAACTCGTGTGACCAAAAAGACTATTCCAACACATATGGATAGGTATGTTTATATTAGGCATGGTCCTCTTTCGCACCCAAACATGTGAAATCACTCCAAGCAATGCTCAACAGGATC
The DNA here is from genome assembly GCA_007258455.2 of Sequoia sempervirens. Taxonomy (NCBI): domain Eukaryota; kingdom Viridiplantae; phylum Streptophyta; class Pinopsida; order Cupressales; family Cupressaceae; genus Sequoia; species Sequoia sempervirens. The sequence continues at coordinate 4,053 of VDFB02161814.1, forward strand.
GATCTCTTAAGAGTCCAAAGTGCAAAATGGCTGCAAACTTCAACATGTTGTTACTTAGATACCATGAGGCTTAGAAAATTATCATATGATCCTACAAGATTGTGTTGGGCCCCTCTACAAAAATTTCTCTTGGTTTTGGATATCTCAGATTGGTTTTCCTGTGGTGGTGGATTTTCACTTAATAGAAAAAGTGTCAAATGCAAATAGTGCAAAGTTGCAAAGTGGTGCAACTTTTGTTCTACAACTTGTGTGACCAAACAGAGTATTCTAATGTGTTCAAATATGCATGTTTATTCTAGGAATGGTCCTCTTTCACACCCAAACATGTGGAATCGCTTCGAACTATGTTTAACCAAATCGATCCCTTCAAAGTCTGAAGTGCAAAATAACTTCAAACTTCAACATGTTGTTACTCGGATACCGTGATGCTTAGAAACTTCTTGTCTAATCCTACAAGATTGCGTTGGACCCCTCTACAAAATATTTCTCAGTTTTGGCTATCTCGGAGTGGTTTTCCCATGGCGGCAGATTTTCACTTGATGGAAAAATTATCAAATGCAAGTAGTGCAAAGTTGCAAAGTAGTGCAATTTTTGTTCTGCAACTCGTGTGACCAAATAGACTATTCCAGTGCATCCAAATAGGTATTTTTATGCTAGGCATGGTCCTCTTTCATACCCAAACACATGGAATCGCTCTGAGCTACATCCAACTAGATCAATCCCTTAAGAGTCCAAAGTGCAAAATGGTTACAAAATTTAGCATGTTGTTACTTAGATACCGTGACATTTAGAAAATTTTCGTCTAATCCTATAGGATCACATTAGTCCCCTCTACAAAAACCTCTCTCACTTTTGGCTATCTTAGAGTGGTTTTCCCATGGCGGTAAATTTTCACTTGATGGAAAAAGTTTCAAATGCAAGCAGTGCAAAGTTGCAAAGTGGTGCAACTTTTGTTCTATAGCTCGTGTGACCAAAAAAACTGTTCTAACACATCTAAATAGGTATTTTTATGCTAGGAATGGTCCTCTTTCACACCCAAACACGCGGAATCTCTCCGAGCTACATTCAATCAGATCGATCCCTTAAGGGTCCAAAGTGCAAAAGGGAAGCAAAATTTGACAGGCTATTACTTAGAAATCGTGACACTTACGAGCTCTTTGTATGAGCCTATGGGATTGCATTGGGCCCCTCTACAATAACCTCTCTCTATTTTTCTTTTCTCGGAGTCATTTTCCTGTGGTGTCCAGTTTTCACTTGATGGAAAAAGTGTCAAATGGAAGCAGTGTAAAGTTGTAAAGTGGTGCAAATTTCATTTTGCAATTCATCCAACCAAAAAAACTGCTCCAACATGTCCTGATAGGTAGGTTTACGCTAGGCATGGTCCTCTTACACACCCAAACATGCATAATTGCTCTGAGCTATGTTCAACCGACTTGATCCCTTATGATGGCATGCAAAACAATGGAAAAAAGAAACATACACACAACGGTTGAGAAGTCTAAGTATTCCATAAAAAAAGTGTACGATCATTGGTGTGGGGCACCTTGTTTCTTCATTTTATGAAGGTGTAGTTCAGTGGTTTTAGTCATTATAATGTCAAATAAGGCCATGATAGGCCATTTTGTAATCTTACTTTTAGTTTTGAGTTAGTGTGGGGTCATTTGAGTCAATTATGTAAGTAAAAATAAGAAAATAGCATTGGTAAAGGCATTGGAAGAGATTACTAACATTGCCCCTATTCAAAATTCAGAATTTAGGCCTTAAAAGCAAGGCTAGATGAGGTGAAAAGAAGAAATTGCTTGAGAATAAGTTAGAATAGGCTAGAAATAGGGTGAGGTTGTGGATTTTGTTGTGTTCAAACGGTCTGCAAGGACAAGGGAGGTCAAAAGTATGTTATGGCATGATGCCCTAATTGGGAATAGAGGGGTTTTGAATGGAAAAGAGAGGTTTGAGGGAGTAAAAGTGGGTAAAGTCAAGGTGTGGCATAATTTGGTGGTTAATTAAATTTGTGCAGGTAGAATGAAGAGCACTTGTTGGAAGAGGTTTTGAGGTTGTATGACATCTTGATATGGGGTTTTCAATAAACCCTAGTGAAATTTGAGAAAAGTAAGGGTTTAAAGGATAGTGGGGTTAGAGGGCCAATCACACCCTAAAAATTGTGGATTTTGTGGATTTGCAGACTGGTAAAAGTTTCCCAATGGTTTTTTGCAATTGGAAGAGTGATTGAGAGTTTGTTTCTTTTTTAAATAGACCTATTCAGGGGTCTAGGACAACATTGAGTCCATTTCTTATTTGTATTATAAATTATAACTTTCTTTCTCCCGAGTCTATTTTGTATACAAGAAATAATATTGCAAAAAGTTGACATATAAATATTTTGACGTGTTTATATGGTGACGCATCAAGAACATAACAATTCATTTTGCACTGTCAGGATTATGGTGTGAAAATGTTTAAAGACTATTGAAGATAAATGTTTGTATGATAACATGTCAAGAAGTTAACTACTTCATCTACTCTAAATATTATGTTTTGAAAGTGTTGTGAAGATTATGTATCCTTTTCTTAATTGAGTTGTTTCAATCAAAGGATTAAATAAATTGGAATCTTTTTATGAATCATTTCATGGAATTATACTAATTGAAAACATGTTTTTTGCTTCTAGATAAAGTTGTTTAGCATCAATCAATTAATATTCAAGACAAACCATGAAGGAAAACAATGATCAATGCTAGGGCTAACCAATTAATAAGTATACACATGAATAAGTCAAGCATGTACATGTGAATAAGGGAAGCACAAGTACTCAAAAACACATAAGCCTTGAAGTATGCACACGAATACATAGTATACACAAATTAATACAAAGTATATGCATGAGTACAAGGTATATGCATGATAACACGTAAGTCGCAAAGTATACATTGAAACACACGTAAGTCACAAAATATACACATAAGTTGTAAAGTATACACGTGAATACACGTAACTCATATCTATTGAACCATCAATTTAGAATGCAAATATGGAAACCATCGATAAAAAATATTTGTATTAACCAAAAAGCCATGTAGGCATACATCAATATATGTCAATATAAGTATGAAATATAGGTACAAAATAGCCATCTAGGCTTACGAGAATGCCATATAGGGATACAATTCCAAATATATCCAATACAAAATTTGCACAAAACTACCATGTAGGCATACAACAAAGGGCTTTGGAATCAAAAGTTATTGCTCTCCATGCTCTAGAAATAAATTCTTTCCCTTTGCTTGTCGATTGGATGGCGATAGGTTTGTCACTTGTTTATACTACACTCGAGGAGTGCTCCTCCTCCTCCTCCTAGTGTTTAGTTCATGGTGAAGTTTTAACTGTTACAATAAGAAGTAAAGACATTAAAATATATAGAAATTACATTATAAAAAATCATATATTTAACAAAATAATCACTTACTGCCATCTCATGATCACTCTCCATGAGGGAAATATTCACACGCCCATGATGAGGTGTGCTCAAGCCCTGTATAAACCATCTAAATAGAAATTAAACTACGAATCAATAATGGTTTAATTTTTCACTAACATCTATAACATTGAATGTAAATTGAAATTTACTAATTTTCCTCATACCTCCCCTTTTAGAGCCATCGAGGATTGTATAGCAGATGAAATGTTGATCTTGATTTCCCTTGTCACATTCGAAGGTTTTTTAGCTTGCAACATCTGAAAATAAAACTACAATAGTGATCCATGTCATGACTTATAATGTATGAGATAATGAACAAAAATTTGAGTACTTATTAAACTATATATTTTCGATTATCATGCTTACTATTTTACTTATCCATATCTTGTTCGAAAGGACATGTTTTTAGGCTTTTACCCATAGTAGCAAGCCATTGAACTGTTTGATCAAATTCTTTCATAGACATGTATGATAATTATGGTGGAATATAGAAGGAAATGAAGGGTGAAGCCACAATAGTGGTTTACAATTCAAGTGAGAAAGGAAAACTCACAAAAATGACCCCAAGGCAAAAAATGTGTTTTTGGGGGTTCGTAACATGCTGGTTCGATCGAACCCATAAGGGGTTCACTCGAACAAGGGTTCAACCGAACCCCTTTGAACTTTGGCAGCTAAAAAAAAAAAAATCATAGTGAATGGGTTCAAGTGAACTCCTTCAAAGGGGTTCGTATGAACCCCCCTTATGCCTCATCCCCCCCTGAGACATAAAAAAAACCTAAATTGTGGCACTTCGAAGCTCGGGTTGAGCATGAAAATGGAGGAATCTTCACAAACCCAACTATAATTAGGTAGTCCTCGAAATGAGCTATCCAACGAATATAATTTTAATATGTTTTGGTTTTATTATGTATTTGTTTTTTAGTTTTATTAAACATAGGTTTTTCATCGAAAATGAAGGTCTTTGTTTTGCACATGTGGAAAAATAGTAGATTATCAAAAAAAAATTTGAAAAATATGAGTGCACCACATATTGAAGTCCTTGATCCAACAAAAAGAAAAAATTGAATTTCAATATATACAAAAAAAGTTACATGTTATACGGTCGTGCTATGTCTAAATTCTAATTAGTTTGACTTCGAAACTTGATTAAAGAAAAAATATTCAAGAAAAAACCATCTAACTAAGTGGAAGCACTAGATATCAGAGTTGCAAATCTAAATTCAAAAGAATTATAATTTTATCCTTCATGGAAAAAAAGTTGTGTTATACGGTGTGCATCACTTTTTAAAAATGTTGTTTTATGAAAAAAACCAATTTTCGTGGGAGATGGAAAAAAAAGTGCAATCTAATTCCAAAGATTATGAAAAAAATATTTTTAGAATCTATAGAAAAAATGTGACAAGACTCTAGTTTGCATCATCTTCAAATTTCTCACAGTTTAGCCATTATAGGTGCCCGAATGTGAAGATTTAGTTAAAAATAATAATTTCAGTGTCCAATTTGGCCAAAAATTGTAAACCACTATTGTGGGATCACCTTGAACTATTTGAAAAAATGCCTCAAATAAATGGGGTCTCGTGGTGATGGAATGCCATTACAAACAAATGCACGTCATGGCATTCCATCACCATAAGATCACATTTCTTTCAAGCATTTTTTCAGAAAGTTCATTGCCTTCTCTATGGTATTATTGCTTACTATTATGCTTTGATAGATATTTTTCCAAGAATCCACAGTTTGTTGGAAAGCACCTATATTTTAGGCTTTTAGCCATAGTAGCAAGGAAGTGAGTAGTTTGATAAAATGCTTTGGTACACATGTATGGAAAATGTGGTATCATAGAAAAGGTGGTGAGCTATTTGAAGAAATGCCTTGAAGAAATGCGGTCTCATTGTGATGGAATGGAATTCCATCACCATGAGACTGCATTTCTTTGAGGCATTTTTTAAAACTACTAATTGCCTTGTCTATGTTATTGCTTACTATTATGCTTTGATATATTTTTTCCAAGCATCCATAGTTTTTCGTGTAGGTGCACCTTTGCAAGCACATGCCTTCATGACAAGCAAAAGTAAAAAGTGAACTATTTGAAAAGATCCTGAGCAATAAAATGTGGTTTCATGGAATTCCATGACAAGCAAATGCAATTGGAAGCTGCTCCTAGACTTATTACTTATGCTGTGTGAAGTAATTGGATTATTGCTTATGTTGAATTTCTAAACAACTATATTGTAGTTGAAATTTTGTCATCTATCAATATATAGTTATTAGTTATGCAATGTGAAGTATGCTTTGAGTTTGAATGATGTACAATGCAACACAATCAACGATATGAATATAAACTACACAAATCTATTAAGTACAATTCATTAATTAAACTCTTTATTCTATTACCTACGTGTAGGTTTGAGTAAATCCACTGCACTGGGAGGTGTTCCCTGGAAACCTCCAATATTAGCTTGTTCAACATCTAAAATCACATATTAAAATACCAATTGTAAAACAATGCTATTAACATGTAATAAATTTATAATTGTTTACTAGTTACATACCCCACCGATAGGTGTCTTGCAAAAATAAGTAGGTGTAGGGTCGGTGTATCCAGTATCAACACTGTGACCCTCCAATTTTATTAAAATCATAAACTAAATTAGTTAATCTTGCATTTCAAAATCAAAATTTAATAAATTAAATTCAATGAACATGCTAACTTTTACCTGACTATCAATGCCATATGCCTCATGAAAAATGTCAGTTGCCCTCTCCATCTCCATAGCTGCATACGGATCCTACGTAATAGCCTCCTGAGTGTCGATGGGGTCATATGGACAAGTCGGTCTGTAATATTGACACATATGGGTTCGAAGGTAACCACTCGAAGACTCCCCTGGATGGTGTTGTAGAATAGGGCTAGTATGATGGATGACACTCTAGGTCAAAGTGTTGATTGCCTCCAATGTCTCTATGATGACACTCTCCTTTGTGATGAAAGGAATAACAATGTGCTCATGAGGTGGCCTAGCGAGAGCTCGTCTCCCTTGCCACATAGGATCCGACTGTGCACTGGGTCTATCTTGAGCTGACCCCCCACCTCTCCCCTAGAAGTCCCTCATATCAAAATAATTTGGGATTTTGTTCAATATGAACTCACTGTATAGTTTCTTAAGAAAATATTGCTGGACTTCACAATTGTTGCATGATGGGTAATCAAAGACCATGTACCACCAATCATAAAAATAGTTCCTAATCTATTGGTGGTGGCACCAATAAATAGGAAACCTCTTCGCATTGAGGGTAATATTTTGATTTGTGCGTGGGTCAATGAATAATGAGCACAAATCACCTTTTGTAAATTTGAAATCATTTACATCTTTATATGATAGTTTATCTACATAATAAGCCCTAGCCACTTGCCTCCTATCTTGCCATCAAGTTATTTGTTTGCTAATTGAATCTACATTTTTTAACATATCTTTCAATGAACTTGCTAGGGTCATTCTTTCTGCAGTTGAACCATTTGGATCACTCAACCTCCTGATTAAATCCTCAATTTGTTCTTTGTTTTTCTCAATTTCACTCATTAAATTTTGTTGAGTGTAAGGAGGGTGTTGAGTGATTGGTGGAGGAGGTTGTTTTTGAGGTTGATTTTGTTGTTGAGGATTTGGTTGCTCTTCTTGTTGAGGATTTTAAGGGTTTGTAGGTTGATTTGCATCTCCTACAAATTCAAAAAAATATATATCAAATACAACCTAAAACTAACAAATTCAAAACAAAAAGCAAACAATCCTTACCTCTCACACCTCCTCCTCATCATGGTGCCATCCTTATGAAGAAGTAGCAACCGTTGGTGAATATTCTTGCACAATACCTCCACCTAGAATGCGAGCACGAAAAATGAGGGTCTTGGCTATGGCCATAAAAAAAAACACAGTCAAAATGAAGAATGAATGGGTTTCACTTTTTTTTTTCTTTTAACATGTCATAACGCGAGCACATTATAACACACTTGTGTTATGGGCTCGTTGTGACAGAGCCTCAGGCTCGACACACCAAGCCATAATGTGAGCATGTTATGACTTTTCAAAAAAAAATTGAAAGTGGCCACAAATTGGCTACCCATCTCCATGCACCCACCCCTATAGAAGATCACATAATATCCACATTTAAGTTTCCATTTTTTAGGAATATTGCGAAGAATTCTCAAATGAAAGGGATTTAATGTGAGAGAAATGATCACATGAACCAACAAAATCAAAAGAAAAAACACTTATATTTCCCCTGAATTCATAGAGGCCCCCCAAGAATGATTAGTGTTGAAACATAGACCCCCCAAAACAATGTACAAGAAAATTACAACTTTTGTGAAGATTGGATTCCAAATCAACCATTTATAATGCATGATGATTTTAAAACATATGAAAAATAGGACATCCAAATCTTAAAAATACAAGTAAATTCAAATTCCTTATGAAATTTTGATATATATGTCAAAAAAATTTCATAAAATTTTGATAACTAGGGTGAAAGTTATGCCTCATCATTTTTTTCTTACAATACTGACTTTGGATGCACAAAAATGCTAATAAACAATAAAAAATCCAAATCATCTCAATGCTAAATTGTTTATCTTGGAAAGATATTTTTGTTGACTATTCACACTTCAAAATCTGACTTCTTGTTTGCAAGTTATGTGAAAAGGAAAATGTTCCCCCTTTACAAACAATTTAAATTACCCAAATGGTCTACTAACCAATAGCATAAAATGATATAGTTTACTATAAACAAATAATGGTTATAAAAAGTGTTGGCAAAGTTAAAAATTGAATGCCAAAAGGTAAATAACAATGGTCAAGTTAATGGGCCATGTGGGGATGAGAAAAATGGCTCTTGAGCCAAATGGAGGAGTTGACTGCCTATTATGTAAGGAGACCATTCGAGGTGTAGTTGTTGTAAAAGATGTGGCATGAACTATTAGAAGTCTTGAGCTCAATTCAATTACGGATTATGGAGAATTAGTGGTGGCAAAAGTGCCAACAAATATAGAATGGCTTACAAATTGATATTTTTCACACCCCACAAATCTATCTTCAAATGCCCATATTGTCTACAAATTTTGAAAATTGTAGATCAATGATTATAGATCCCTGGCATGAATTCTCTACATGGAAGATATAATTGTGGATGCTAAAATCTGCAATATGGTTAGTTTAAAACACCATTTTAACATCCCTATGAAATAATGAAACACATCAATCATGCAATAAAAATGGAACAATAGAAACTAAAGAATGCATATGAAAGACATGATCCAACTCTATCTCATAGTGGATTGGTGTCACATGTGCTAGTGACCCTTTCCCAATCCTTGATCAATAAGCTCAAGATGATGAAATTGCTATAGATGATGGAGATGATAAATGGACAAGATAAGTTCTCAAAGAGAATGACCTTGCATCAAGTTGCATAGATGATGGATTTGTGAAGAGATTGTGAAGGATTTGCTTGAGGATGATGCACCTATTTAAAGATTTTCAAAATGCCAAATGTTGAAGAGGGACCAATGTGGGATAAAAAATAAGCCAATGAATTGAGAACACTTGTCATCATGTGATTAGTTGATGTGTGTGCAAGATTTGGGAAGAGTGCCCAAGAGGGGGAAATTTTGAATTCAAATTTGCAATAAATTTTGAGAGGGGGACAAGAAAGGAGAGCAATAAATGCCCTGTTTGACTTGTCATGTTGAGGAAAATGAGGTTTTAATAAATCAATAAAATTGATTTATTGTGCAAGTGGCTAGGTCTAGATAATGCAAGTGGGATGTGATTAGTATTAGATTAGGATTAGATGATGATCATGTTGATTTAATGCTGATTAGATGATTTGACTTTTAGGACTTAAATACTTGATTTATTTAAATCAGAAAATGGATGGAATATGATTTAAGATTTGATTTAAATGGCTTTTGATTTATTTAATTAAATGGATAATGCAGGATGAAGGTTGAATGATAAGGATTTATTTGATAAATGAACTTATTTAATGAATGGATGAAAGTGATGAATTTGCCTAATGTAAGAGCTAATTTGACCGAATCCGATCGAATGCATAATGTGAATTTTGCATGTCTACATTTTGCCCCTCTTTGAAGCAATGTACTTGTTGCGTTGGTTCAAAGAATAAACTTCTTTGTGATCAAAATTTAAAAATTTCATGATTTTTGGATGCCCCAGCCCGGAAAAGAATACGGTACATTGCCCCTCGAGAGATAAATGAAAAGATTCGATTTGAGGGTCGATCTCCGCGATAAAGAGTTCAAAATGGATGGTTATGGATGACAATGCAAATGGGGAATGATTTTAAGATGCTTAGAATAACAAATCTATATTATCCTAAACAACTTAAATAATGATATGATATGAGATGGATGAGATTGATGATGTGATATGCCGTGATTATGCAATGGATGAGTTATGAGAGACTAACAGATCTATATTATGATGATGATATGCATGTGAGATGATATGCAAAATACTGATGATTTATGGATGCAAGATGGATGCATGATGGATGTATAGCCGGATGCATGATGTTAGTGCAGAAATGAGATGATGACAAGGGGATCAACAAGTCCATGATTGAGTCGAGACTTTATTAGAGATGATGATGATAATAAAGATGATGATGATAAATGATGATGATAGATGGATGATTTGCTTATCAAGGATTGAGTTTTCAAAGGTCACTTACTTTATTTTTTGATACTGCAGCCCTGAGATACGATGCATCAAGGTATGAA